>AYEL01010785.1:0-30340 GCA_000484575.1 Olivierus martensii | reverse complement strand
CCGCGTGTGTAACCTTCTTTCTATTTCCATAGCCTCATGAGTAGTAAGACCTCTAGGATCTGACGTGGCCTTTACTAGGATGACGTTCTTTCAATCTATAGTAACATCACTTTCATATGCCTTAAGTGCAAGGGCAGTGGTTAGCCTTCCTGTAAGAATATCATTCTTATGCTCGTTTAGCCTTTTAGAGAGATTTTGAGCAGTACTACCTATATAGTAACGGGTAAGTCATTCATTGTTAAAATGTATAGGGTCAGAATAGACCCCAGCTTTCTTAAATATAGGGATATCATCCTTGACATTCTATAGGCTATCAAACATGGTAGGACCTCTCTTCCATGCTATCCTATATTTGGCATGCTTCAGATTTTTATTCAAGACCTTATATAAGACCCCATCATATCTAACACCTCTATAAGGTCAGATATCCAACTCGGGTTGTGCTTCAACTGCACAACCCGAGATATGGGCATTACCCATGCAGCACATTGCACACCTATTATAGATTTCGAAACCTTGCTCAAGAAGCAAGGGCAGTGGTTAGCCTTCCTGTAAGAATATCATTCTTATGCTCATTTAGCCTTTTAGAGAGATTTCGAGCAATACTACCAAAATAGTAACAGGTAAGTCATTCATCGTTAAAATGTATAGGGATAAAATAGATCCCAGCTTTCTTAAGTATAGGGATATCATCCTTTGCATTCCGTAGGCTATCAAACATGGTAGGACCTCTTCCATGCTACCCTATATTTGGCATGCTTCAGATTTTTATTCAAGACCCCATCATATCTAACACCTTATAAGGTCGGATATCCAACTCGGGTTGTGCAGCCGAAGCAAAACCCGAGTTGGATATGGGCATCACCCATGCAGCACATTGCACACCTATTATAGATTTGGAAACCTTGCTCAAGAGGCCTTTCAATAGTCTAAATGTGTACCCATGTTTACGCCCTTGCGCAAATATATAGTCAATCTCAACTTTCCTATCACTCCATTTTGTGATATGTGTATATGCTCTAGAAAACATGGATCTGAACACCGCTAGTTTATATAGCATAGGATCATAGGACCATGCCGGTATTAACACAGGGCAATACGTAGGTTTGTGGTATACATTCGTAATATATTCACCGTTCTCCGTGGTGACGGACAGATCTAAAAAATGGAAAGCACTATTAGAGCATTGTTCTAGTTTTAACCTAAGGCCTAGAGATTCATCGGTAAGCTTATCTATTAAGGCGTGTACTTTATGTGCTCCATTCCAGTATTTGTAGTATTAAGAAAGTTGGCTATTAAGGCCAACTTTCTTAATACCTATTAAGGCCTGTACTTTATGCACCCCATTCCAGACTACGTATATATCATCCACATAATGGAGATACAGTTTAATTTCAGATTTAAGAGAATGAAGAACGGACGACTCCTTGTATCTAACTACCAATTCCACCATTAAACCTCCTATGGGCCCCCCAATAGGAACTTCTATCTTCTGGAGATAATATCGTCCTTGGAAGACAAAGTAGGAGTTGTATATAATCAAGTGGCAAATATCTCTAATGATCCTAGGACAACCTTGGGATTCTGGTAGAAATTGCATAAAGAATTGATATAACATGAGGGCTGCAGGGGCCTGCTCAAAAGAAGGGTAGAGGGATTCATAATCGAGTACCGTATAATGTTCATCTGGTAATGGCCCAGACTCAAGAAGTTTGTCCAAAAAGTCTAGTGATGAGTAAACTACAAAAGGATAGTCTTTAAGATGTTGATCTGCCCATACTGCAATAGTTCGCTCCAGTTCATAAAGCGGAGACGATTTCTTATCCACCATAGGTCTTATGGATATCGAGCTCTTGTGTGTCTTCACATAGCTAAATAGCCGGGGCGGGTGAGGGCATCTCATTGGTCCAACCTTCCATACTTTAGGAAAAGAGTCTGAGTTAAGGATGTTTTTTAACTTATTAGCAATCCTATCCATAGGATCTGAGGTTAACAATAGGGAACCAGATTGTGTAATAAAAGCTGATAGGAGGTCAGAATATTGGCTACTCCGTATGAAAGCAATTTTTCTACACTTATCGTCTCTAGTGCAGATTATTGACTCGTCCTTCATCCACTGTTTGGCGTAGGCAATCGAAGCTTGTAACTTGCATTGTTCCTTCATTCTGGGAATAGAGTTTCTATTATGAATAAGCTCCCTGCGAGTCATCTCTTTATAAGTCTCATCATATCCCTCCATCAGGAGGTCAAGGGATGGTGCAAGATCACATAAGAATGGGAGAGAGTGTGACACAGTAGTAGCTTTTTCGAGCAAACTCTGGACCGGTGGTGGGACAGTGACATCTCCTACTACCACAGCAACATCTTGGAAGCTAAGTGAAAGTTTCCGTACTTTGGTAGTCTGCTTAAAGAGGATCCATTTCATCTTCTTGACTTAGTTTGCCCTTATTTTAGCTCTTAATCTTTGATGCATTGCCTAAAGGTCTTGGATGTCTTCTTCTATATCTGGACCATACTTGAGCAAAAACGACCTTCTCAATTTAAACACTTTGTTCCTCATAGCATAGTATTTTCTTCTTGCATCTATAACAGCATAACGTAGGCATCTGGTTTTAACTCAAGAATAGCTTTCGATCTAATAGGCAGTGAGATTCTGTATATAGACATAGGAAAGACACTATTTACACTCTTGGAGAAACTTCAACAATTCTTCAACTCGTACTAATTTACTATTAGTCCTAAGAAAGCATTTCCTATCTTGTGCATTCATCGCTGGCTCAGCGTAAGTTCATACAAAATATGCAGAAACAACTTTCTTAATACTACAAATACTGGAATGGAGCACATAAAGTACAGGCCTTAATAGATAAGCTTACCGATGAATCTCTAGGCCTTAGGTTAAAACTAGAACAATGCTCTAATAGTGCTTTCCATTTTTTAGATCTGTCCGTCACCACGGAGAACGGTGAATATATTACGAATGTATACCACAAACCTACGTATTGCCCTGTGTTAATACCGGCATGGTCCTATGATCCTATGCTATATAAACTAGCGGTGTTCAGATCCATGTTTTCTAGAGCATATACACATATCACAAAATGGAGTGATAGGAAAGTTGAGATTGACTATATATTTGCGCAAGGGCGTAAACATGGGTACACATTTAGACTATTGAAAGGCCTCTTGAGCAAGGTTTCCAAATCTATAATAGGTGTGCAATGTGCTGCATGGGTGATGCCCATATCCAACTCGGGTTTTGCTTCGGCTGCACAACCCGAGTTGGATATCCGACCTTATAAGGTGTTAGATATGATGGGGTCTTGAATAAAAATCTGAAGCATGCCAAATATAGGGTAGCATGGAAGAGGTCCTACCATGTTTGATAGCCTACGGAATGCAAAGGATGATATCCCTATACTTAAGAAAGCTGGGATCTATTTTATCCCTATACATTTTAACGATGAATGACTTACCTGTTACTATTTTGGTAGTATTGCTCGAAATCTCTCTAAAAGGCTAAATGAGCATAAGAATGATATTCTTACAGGAAGGCTAACCACTGCCCTTGCACTTAAGGCCTATGAAAGTGATGTTACCATAGATTGGAAGAACGTCATCCTAGTAAAGGCCACGTCAGATCCTAGAGACCTTACTACTCATGAGGCTATGGAAATAGAAAGAAGGTTACACACGCGGGACATAATTAATGACTCTGGGCCAGTTGACCTCCCGGACTCGTGGAAATGGTGTGCGTATAACAAGCTATAATGAGCATCCTGCCTTATTCCTCCTAGGCTTGGTGAACGATACCTTTTATTATGTGATGGTTCTACAGTGTTTTTAGTAATATTGAAGAAGATGAAGAGAAACCTACAACAGGAAATAGTGCAATTTCCTTATGGACAATATTTTATCTTACGTATCTTATAGAAATTGTCAGGTTTCATATATATATATTATGTTCGTTGCTTGTTTAATATTAATAACCTTGAGTATATAACCGATATAATTAATACTAATAACTTTGAATATATAACGTTTGAAATGTGTTCTTTTATTGTAAAGAGATTTAAAAATGACTTATAATGTTCCCATATGTTTGTCTGTTCTGTTACGATTTTTGAATTGTTTGTTCTATTTTAAACTGTTCCATTAGAATTCTATTTTGTGAGTGAATGGCACATGAAGAGGGACTAGTCCTAGGTCCGAAAATGTTTTGCCATAATAAAAAAGTTTTACTTGCTAAAGAGCTGTATTGACATAATTGTAGTATTAAGGAAGTTGTTTCTGCATTTTTTGTATTTTTTTAAATTGTCAACCAAGTAGATTATGTTCGTTGCTTGTTTAATATTAATAACCTTGAGTATATAACCGATATAATTAATACTAATAACTTTGAATATATAACGTTTGAAATGTGTTCTTTTATTGTAAAGAGATTTAAAAATGACTTATAATGTTCCCATATGTTTGTCTGTTCTGTTACGATTTTTGAATTGTTTGTTCTATTTTAAACTGTTCCATTAGAATTCTATTTTGTGAGTGAATGGCACATGAAGAGGGACTAGTCCTAGGTCCGAAAATGTTTTGCCATAATAAAAAAGTTTTACTTGCTAAAGAGCTGTATTGACATAATTGTAGTATTAAGGAAGTTGTTTCTGCATTTTTTGTATTTTTTTAAATTGTCAACCAAGTAGCCACATTTAAATTTTAACAAATATCCTAATTTCTTAATATTGTACTTTGTTTATTTTTTACATATTAGATGTTTTTGATTGAATATCATTTACTTTTTAATTAAAAACTATTTTTCTGAGTGAGACATTCTAAAATGTTAATGCATAATTAAATCTTTCTTTATTTTTAATCTAATTGAAATGTAATTTAAAAAAATTTAATAAAATAATAAAAATTTGATCAAAATCAGTTGAATGATATGACTTGTAAGAAAGTTCTTGATGAAAAGACCTCCTACTTCCATCAGTTGCCCTATTAGCATTTTTCAGAAGTCTTTACTTATTGTTTGCCACTGCAAATTTTAGTTCCATATGGTCAAAGTTGCTTACTCTTCTATTATGAAACTACAATTCCTTCAAATTGGAGTGTTTTTCTTTCCTCAATATTTTTTCATTGTTTATAGATTACTTCACTATGATTACTACCTCTTGTTCTTAAGACTTTTTATTTTCTAATTTAGAAAAAAAAAATTTTTTTTCTAATGTGTGTTTTAATCAGTACAATCTATTAAAAATGAACTTTTAATAAATACACATTTAAAAATAAATTATTTTTCATTATATATAAGTATTCACTATGCAATAGAGACTAATCAAACAGATTAAATTAAAATTATTTTGATAAATGATATATTTTTTATAGAGAATATATTTCTATTAGCTTTGGCATAAATAATTAAAATAATAAAAATTAATTTTTTTCTGATAAAATTAAATATATTGAGTAATAACATATAAAGAAATCAATAATATTACATAAAAACTAAAATAAATAAAAGCATCTTAAATTTATTCAAATGTCCATTAGGCTTAAAAGAAATTTGCTTGGCATTCAGGATTGGTCAAGTGAGTAGGACTTAGCAATGACCAAGTTATTTAAATTTCGAAAATTAATTAATTTTTGAAAGTTAAATAACATAAGTAACATTTACATTCCAGATTTGTTTAAAATTGGTTGAATAATGTGACCTATAGAGACATTTTTAAAAAACAAAAAGGAACCTTCTCTTCTCCATCATTTAATTTTATTCCAATTGAGCCAAAATTTTCAAATTTTAATTGGTCAAAAGCAATTAAATTTGGTCAAAAGCAGTTAAGCAATACAATATATAGAGAATATAGCAGTTAAGCAATACAACACCTTGCTCAGTCGTTGGTTGCGTCGGCTTTTACATCAAGTGACGTAAGTCCTGTGTTGCTTCATTTACATAAATATACGTAACAAGTTTAAATTTATTAGCTTACAGAGTTATCAGTTCATGTCATCCTCTTTACAATTTAATTATATACAAACAAAACATCAATGCGAGATCATTCTTATTTTCTCATATTGGATCAGTGGCAAAACGTATTTAAAATAGATGATGACGTCATTACCCGAGAAAGCTCGCCTGGAAGACGGATGTCTGTCCATAACACATGATTGTGAAATATTGAGATGGAGAATGTGGAAGTAAGTCATCTCTTAAACAAAAATATATTACGTTAGATAATATTGAAAATAATAATAAATAATAAAAGAGAATAATAAAATAAAATAGGACAGGTCAGAGTTAATCTCTTCACAATGGAAAACATAATAAATGAGAAGCCGACATTGGAATCCCCTCCCATGGAAATATGCGATTGAGATGGAAATTCGACATTAGCAATTGGTGCATTATGAAACCCAGAAACTGTTTTATTATTTATTTATATGTTACATATTTTATTATTATTTATGTTTTATTATATAGGCACAAATATCTATAGGAAATACTTTTTTAAAATGAGATACATTACATGTCATATATATGTTTATTAACATGTTCCATTACCATAGAAACTGTACATTATTCTATGTAAAATTTTTAAATTGTATTCGATTGCTGTTGGAAGATAACCTGATGATGGCAGGATTGCTGGAAACGAGTGTAACATTAAATAAAGTTAATTTTAACTGCTAGTAGTGCTGTATAGTCTTTGAATTAATTGATTTAGTTTTTGCTTGAATCATCAGTACAAAATAACATTAAATGAGAACCTGATTATATATATAGTTAATTCTTGCCTTTATGAACTAACTCATTCCTTAAGTGAACTCATTGAGTAAGAACTTGTAAATCAAAAATCAATTTTCCATAGAAATAATGTTAAAGCCAAGACTCTTGTTCTCAGCAATGCAATTTTACTACAATAAAATTAAATAAAGGTCAACAAAATCAATAGTACAGTTGATTCTCACTATTCACGGTAGTTATGTTCCGTAAATTCTTTGTCAATACTGAATTAGGGAATAGTGAACCATTGTGTTTATGGGAAATATAGAGTTAGGTTCCTGTGAACCCATTTTCATATTTTGTTTATGTGTTTTTCGAACCTTTCTTCCCAACATTTTCATACTTGGTTTATGTGTGTTTTTCTGTTTACAGACACCTTATTTAATTTGTATTACATTACTTATAAATAATTACAGTATATGCAGTGTATAGTACTATATACAGTATTATAATTACTGTAATCTTTATTTAATTTTTAAAAACATTAACTATGTAGTAAATAAAATCTTATTTTTTATTGATAGTTTTTTGATGTTGCAAGATGTTTGATATGACAGCTGACACATTGTCTTTCTGAACTGCATTGAAAAACTTCATCAGCCTTGTCTGCGTCACTTTTTGCCTCAGGTCTTCTAAAATTTTGGCATAAGGAGCAAATGCTCAGGAAGTTAGGAACCTAAATTTGAGGCTGCATTCAAGCATAGGATCAATTCTTCGATGGGACCTGCAGATGATATGAACAGGCTTTTGGCCTACCTGTGATCTGTGGAATAAGCAAGAATAGGAAATGAGAAATTTTCCTGCAAATCAATTCAGAGACTACATTTGGTAACAAATGTAGTGTCTGTAGGTAACTTCATTTCTCCCTCTCTCTCCAGAGAGAAAACGAAAGGGTATACAATGGTAACAGTATTTTCGCCGCACAATGGGAGTCTGCAAACAAGCGCGAAAGCTCCACGAATAATGATTTTATGGTTACACATAAATTTTCGTGAATAGTTAAATACGCGAATAATGAGAATTGACTGTATATGATTAAACAATGATTTATTTATCTGAATAAATGAAATATAGCCTTTGAAATCAATCAAATTATAAAAATAAAGAAATTATTTATGCCATATTAATGTTAAAAAATTTTTATTCATTATTATTGACAGATAAGTAGATGAGCTTTAATGCAGAGGAATTACTATCTTAGGCATAATATGGGAATAAAAGTTATTTACATAACATGCCAATAAACTCAGAGGATGTGTTACTTCCACTTCTCAGCTGTCATTTTGAATTTTCCAATTTTGAAACAGACCAACATATATTCTATACTAAATTTTGGTTTTGACAGAGTTTCTGCTACAAAACCAATTGTATTGTATTGTATGTTTATGTATGTGGGTTTAAAAGCTTTTTTTATTAATGTTCAGAATTTATTTATTGCAATTAATGTTTTTTTTTTTTTTTTTCAAATTTTTTTTTTTTTTTTTTTTTTTTTTTTTTTTTTTTTTTTTTTTTTTTTTTCAAATTTTCGATACTTCATATATGAAAAAACTGTGATTCTGAGAAATTGTAAATCAGAACTATCTGTACAACTCTATTAAAAATTACATCTTATAACATATTAAAATTATTCAATGCAATATTATTTCACTTTTATTAAAAAAGTTTAAAATTTTTATGCAATTCTGAAAAATTCTAATAAAAAACTATGAAATAAAATTAAAAAAATTACAATATAGTTCTATCTTCAATCAGTTTTTTTAATCCTAAACTAGCCAAATTATACTCTTAGTGACTTTTGAATTAAACTGCCAAATTAAGGATGATTCATTATTTACATTATAGTGCCACCCATCTATTGAATTAATAATTAATTTTTTTAACTTAATCTAAGATGGTGCCATCTATTATTTAATAATTAGACTATAATTTTTACTACTTTCCCAATATTAAAAATTGCCTTGACCTGGAGTCAAACCATGATCTTCAGGTTACCATCCTGATGTTTTAACCAGTTAGACTACCAAGACCTCAGTAGATTTCCAATTTTGAGATGTATATAATGTAAGTATTTTTAAGTATTATCAGACTTATGCCAATATCAGTGCTACTGAAGGGTTAAACTTAGCCACAGACCCTCATGGCAAATTTTTAGCAGACAGATTTGGCTCAAGCGAGATAACAAATCATAATTCAACCTAATTATGGGATTATTTAATCTAAATATTCCTAACTAGCCAAATTATGTCCCTAATGACTTAATTCTTTAATTCTACAAGTCAACAAATTGGAAAAACCAAGTCACTGGTGAGTAAACAAAAATAACATTAACAATTAAAAAGATTATAAATACATTTAACATAATGACAGAAATTACAGTTAAAAAAATCAACATCAAGTAAGTTTTGGTTAGATATAATTCTGTTTTCATGGGATCTTAAAGAGATCTCCAATCTAAAACTGTTACAAGTAAAAATATTATGTTTTCTAAGATTATTTTTTGGAACACGTAAATAAATATTAACATTAGAAAAATTATTTTTTAAAGTAAAATAAAATAACTTAAAATCATAATATAAAACTCTGTTTCGAACAGTTAAATTTTTAATTTTAATATTATAATCAAGACACACAAAATTTTGAAAAAGCATAATTTTAATTTTTGATAAAACATGTTCTAATTTATCGATGTGGGTTTTATTTTTGAGAAATAAAATTATAGTTTAATTTTTCTTACTTACGTTTTTTTTACTGCTCTATGCGGAATTCAATTATCTTATTAAATTTTTTCACTATCAGCACTTATGAGCAGACCAGTTGCTTCAATCATACCATAAAATTCTTTTACTTTTTTAATGGAGAAGCGCTTTCGCTTACTTGCCATCTTCATCTCCTTAATATAATGTTCGTTTTTACACAGAGAACGTTAATTTTGGAATCAAAGTTCATAATTCTATTCTTTTTTGCGGTTCAAATTTGGAACATACAAATATTTAAAAGATTCTTTGATGTTGTTTCCTTTTACACGTGTTCTTAAGATTTCCTTTAAACGCTGGAATTTTAAGCAAAATATATGAAATTAAAAACACAAATAAACGTAATATAAATTAAGAAGTATCTATTTTCTACTGTTTATACATTCCTTAAATACTTCATTAAGGGCTTTATGTCCTAATACATGTTCCCGTTCAATGCATACCTCCATGGTTTTTCGAAGCTATTTATTTGCCTGTCATCAATTATCGTTGCGTTAGGCTTACCTTTGTAGATTTGTATTTCTTCTACTATGAATAGTTCATGCTTATTATTAACCTGTTTTATAACTTTGCTCTCCTCCCATTTAATTTTTATGTTTTTTTCATATACTCTTTTGGCCAAGGTTGTGTTTAAGGTCACATTTTTTATATCTCTTTGGTGTTCAGATAGTCTTTCTTTTAGGTTTCTTCGGGTGGCACTTGTGTTTTTAATTTTGTATATTTTGCTTAAAATTCCAGCGTTTAAAGGAAATCTTAAGAACACGTGTAAAAGGAAACAACATCAAAGAATCTTTTAAATATTTGTATGTTCCAAATTTGAAATGCAAAAAAGAATAGAATTATGAACTTTGATTCCAAAATTAACATTCTCTGTGTAAAAACGAACATTATATTAAGGAGCTGAAGATGGCAAGTAAGCCGAAAGCGCTTCTCCATTTAAAAAAGTAAAAGAATTTTATGGTATGATTGAAGCAACTGGTCTGCTCATAAGTGCTGATAGTGAAAAAATTTAATAAGATAATATAGTTTAATTATTAAATAACAGCATTCACCTTAGCGTAAATTTAAATAACTAATTATTAAGTAGTGTAATTAAAAAATAATTGTTAATTTGGCAGTTAATTCGTGTAAATTCATTTAAAATTGATATTTTAATTAATATTTCTAATTATGAATTATAATAGCTTTTATAATTAACAGAAACTGTTTTTAAAAATATTGATTCTGCTTTTAGTAATAAAATTACTGGTTTTCCTGGACTTATGATGGGGTTATATTTTAATAATTCCCATTGTAAGTTAAAAATTGATCCATAAAGTTAATAATTTTAGTAGTAATAATAGATAATGGAATATTGAATCCATTAAGATGATATAATTGTCTAGATTTGATACCAATTCTTCAAGGTTATAAAATAATCTGGAATTGAACCCAAAGGTAGTAAGCAATTGCTTTACTACATTTTTAATAAAACAAAAGTATTTCTAGCCAATATGCTATAAAAATAGCCAAGTTTGGAATATCATAAGGGCTATTGTAAGAATGGATTATCATAAGCTAAGGACTACCTGTATTTTTATTTTTTCACTTATATTTTATTTGCATTTTTCAGAAAAGTTAATTTAATGTAAACACAGTAATAATGATCAATGTAATGGGAAAAGTTTTTAAAAAAGAGCTTAGTTATAAAAGTAATTGAATTTATTTATAAAACTAATCATTATAATAAACATATTTTTACTTTAAATAATTCATAAAATTTTTTTGGTATTTTTTTTTATTATTTTTCTTGATCATAATTAGTTTGATATAAAAAATTAAATAAATGTGATCTGTTATATTTCAGTAAGAATTCTGTTAAAATATGATAATTAAAAATTAAAACTGTATTTAAAAATGTGAAAAAATGTATGTATGCTAATAGGATCAATTGCAGCATGGAATATTATTGAACTCCCACATTCAGTAGTCAGGGCCGGATATGAGCCGATTGTATCCAACCGGGCTCCTCGCTTGAAGGGGACCTGCGTTGAGGCAAAATAAAAGCATAAAAATACTAATAAACGAAGAATAATGGTTTAGATTTACTGTTATGGCTAGATATTTAAACTCCAACATTAGAACATCTAATTTTTGTAGATCCACGAAAATGAAAAAATTTTCTTGCAAAAATTGAAAGGGAGTGAGTTTGTTTTAAATCTCTTGGAATGTGGGAATTGCAATTCTATATGAGATACTTTAGAAACATTATTTTCCAAACCATGTTACGCGGAAAGTCAATAAATGTTTCGTAAGCGAATAAACAAAACTATTATAGCGTAGAGCTATCGTAGATACAGTTAGTCTTCAATTTACGAAGCCTGAAATTACGTAATTTCGAAATTACAAAATTTGTACCTTTATAGATTTTTTTTACTATTATACCTATTATTCTATGCGTGTCTAGAAGCTTATGTAAATAGAGCAAAAGGTATCACTTGAGAAGTGAGTAGAAACTTCCAGACTCTTACTAGCAGCAATAATGAAATTAAGAAGATTTGAATATGAACTGATATTGTAGAAACTAACCCTGGCGTAAATCGAGATAACTATATAATTACTTGTATAATATAATTATATATCATGAAATGCTGTTCAAGATATATAATTATGAAAGAAAATGTACGGAAGAAGAGATGAAATCTTAAAATTTCACCATCTTCTTCTGTACATTTTCTGAAAACATTACATTGTATGAGATAATTGTTTATTTGCACACATTTGTTATATGATGAATTTAAATAATATAAGGGTTTGCCTAACTAACAGGTAAATTCTTTGAAAGAATCATATAATTATAAATCGGATAATTCGAAGATCAATTTTTGTTCCCGAATATTACAAATTAACAAGGATTCACGAGTTTTATCACCGTCCAAGAGAAAGGCTTTCGTTTTCCATGTGTAAATCTTCATTTTCTTACTAATAAACGATTTCGATATGATAATCATAGGGAGTTTCAACACAGCTACGATTTGGGCCCGAACGAGAAAGTCCACACAGTCTGACATGTGCAAGATGGTTTTTGATATCGTTGCTTTTCGTACTTGTTGCAGCCGCATCATTAATCGAAAATAAGTATTCTTTTATTGTCTTATTTTCGAAACGAGAAACAAGCCGTCTTTGCTGTCCATGCAACATAGAATCTTAAAATTCGCCATTAGCGGTTTAATGTAACTGATAATCTTTATTAGAGATAATGGAGAATAAAACTCAGAGAATTTACAAAGAAGTTCGAACTAGAGTTGCTGAAACGACTACTGATCAATTTTCGAAACAATACGATGTTCTCGTTTGGTAATCGTCAAAGCCAAGTCGTACCTGTTCTCAAACACCCTAATATTGCTTTACCGTGGATAACAAAATATTTCTTATTAACAATAATCATCTCCATTAATATAATATACTAATACTAAATGATATTTTCTTGTGTCGGCATTAAGGTAATTCCGGGAGTGATGCCGCACATTTCCATGAATGAGTATGGCACATGGACAGTGGAACCAATAACATTGTTAAAACGTTTTTGTGTTTCTATAGACTTGTCTGCATCTATGCATACTCTGTAAAATTATGTTTTCAATTCTAACTGTGCAAAATTACGATATAAAAAATGCTTTATGAGGCATCTCTACCAGGCAGTTAAGTAGTAATGCCGCAGTTTAGGGAGAGTTGCCACAGTTTGAATAAATTGCATTTTATTCTAAATAACACAATAAGTTAAAGCATATTTATTATCTTAAATTAAACGAATGTTACAAAACAAAATATACATTTTTTCCAATAAATTATTTTTGATTCTCCATATTTTCTTTTCGTTTTTTCCTCCTTCCACAGTCGTTACAAAATTTTTCATACATGGTGCATGTTTCATGCAGCCATTTTTTGCAATCTATGCAAGCGATCCAGTCAGATTTTTATCTTGTTGTATAATAATTTTCCCAACATTCTACACAACTGTTAGAATCTACGTCCTTATTATTGGATGAATTTTCAACCTCACTTTCTTCTGAATATCAAGAGCATTTATTAATGTTTCCTCGGTCCACTGACATCTAGGTTGCGCGTTACTTTTTCGTTTATATTGTGTTGGCATCTAAAGATAAGTATTAGGTATTAAAAAAGACATAGATTATATATTAACTTATATATAAATTACTATCTGGTCAATGTTTTGATTACAAGGATTGAAATATTTTTAAAAGATTGTGTATTTTTTAGATTATTACTCTAGGAGTTGAAATTATGAATATAAGTGTTTGCATCTTTCTAGTTGGCATCTGTTCATGGTGTGGCGTCTCTCCCAATTTCCCGGGAGAGACACCACGCCTCTCTCCTCTCACGTGATTTCACCAACGTGGCTGCCTACATCACAATGCCTTGTCGAAGTTCTAATCCGTATAATATATCAGAAAAAACAGCTAGAAATCTACAGACTTTTCGTTATGATGCAAGTAGGTACCTAGAGCATATAACTGTTTAGGGAGAGTTGCCACAGTTTGAATAAATTGCATTTTATTCTAAATAACACAATAAGTTAAAGCATATTTATTATCTTAAATTAAACGAATGTTACAAAACAAAATATACATTTTTTCCAATAAATTATTTTTGATTCTCCATATTTTCTTTTCGTTTTTTCCTCCTTCCACAGTCGTTACAAAATTTTTCATACATGGTGCATGTTTCATGCAGCCATTTTCTGCAGTCTATGCAAGCGATCCAGTCAGATTTTTATCTTGTTTTATAATAATTTTCCCAACATTCTACACAACTGTTAGAATCTACGTCCTTATTATTGGATGAATTTTCAACCTCACTTTCTTCTGAATATCAAGAGCATTTATTAATGTTTCCTCGGTCCACTGACATCTAGGTTGCGCGTTACTTTTTCGTTTATATTGTGTTGGCATCTAAAGGTAAGTATTAGGTATTAAAAAAGACATAGATTATATATTAACTTATATATAAATTACTATCTGGTCAATGTTTTGATTACAAGGATTGAAATATTTTTAAAAGATTGTGTAGTTTTTTAGATTATTACTCTAGGAGTTGAAATTATGAATATAAGTGTTTGCATCTTTCTAGTTGGCATCTGTTCATGGTGTGGCGTCTCTCCCAATTTCCCGGGAGAGACACCACGCCTCTCTCCTCTCACGTGATTTCACCAACGTGGCTGCCTACATCACAATGCCTTGTCGAAGTTCTAATCCGTATAATATATCAGAAAAAACAGCTAGAAATCTACAGACTTTTCGTTATGATGCAAGTAGGTACCTAGAGCATATAACTGTTGACACAAAATTTGAAGAACTTACCACGAAAAATAGCTAACGCATCAAAAATACGGCGAATAATTTTCGTTTTAAACTGTCACCTAAGTTCTCGCTTTACACTGAACCCAGGTGAGCGACACTAGGGTTTCTTGAGGGCTACATTCAGAATTATCAAAAGTGCGGAATCTTTCCCAGTGCGGCATCACTCCCGGAATTACCTTATATTTTTACACGTTTAATTAATTATTTACATACAATTTATCTCGAATTACAAAATTACATTCACAAAATTACAAAACTAATTCAATTAATATAATTTCGAATCAAAATTAAAAATAGACTGCATATCATCCATCTTGTAGCAAACTAATGAAATTGCATTTATGACTAATTTTAGCAAAGTATTTCCCTACAATTGCATTTTGTGTGTGTATTGTGTGTCCATATAAAAATTAATGAAAATGTCTTGTGTTGTAGGAGAGTTAAACGTAATTTTATAAATGTATTAAGTAAAAACCGTGTTATAGAAGTACCATGTTATATGAAGGTTTCCACAATTTTCAAATCATGTTAGAGTGAAATTGTGTTGTAGAAAAACATGTTATAGGAAGGATACCTGTATATTGTTATATGATTTTATATCATATATAATAATAATAATAATTCTGTAATGGATGCTTTTGTTTTATATATGTTGGAAGTTTTTAATTTTAGACGATTTCGTATTATATTTTTTTAGAACTTACTATTTTCGAAAATGCTTTATTAACAAAGCGTAAATATAAATACAGTACAGTATATAGACAGAAGTCTTAAATATTGTATATATAAAATTACATAGCATGACTCCACATTATTTCCAGTTCACAAAGCTTAAATATAAATACAGTACAGTATATAGACAGAAGTCTTAAATATTGTATATACAAAACTACATAGCATGACCATATTATTTCCAGTACACAGATTTCCAAATTGTGATACCGATAACAATTTGCATTGAATAATATAATTATAAGCATTTAATATCAGTAAAAATATAAATTATATTATAATTATTTTCTCAATATTTAATAATGTCTTCAGTTATCTGAATTCTGTTTTATTCTTCGAAAATGTAATATTCTATCAAAAAATAAATGGGTTCTTTCGTACGCCGAAAAATTATATTATAATTATTTTCTCAATATTTAATAATGTCTTCAGTTATCTGAATTCTCTTTTATTCTTCGAAAATATAATACTCTATCAAAAAATAGATGGGTTCTTTCGTACGCAGAATTAATTAAGGAAAGAACAACTGGTAGAAAAAACATGGAATGAAATGCTGTTTCCAATACTATCAAAATAACAATTTTAATGAAAACCTGAAGATAATACACATTTCTATACAGAAATAATATTCCAAAAATCGTCGAGAGACAACCTTGAAATATAGGAAAACCAAGATGATACAAGGAATCCTTTAATTTATCATTTGGAGTTTCCAAAGAGGATCTTACAAAAGTGAATGAAATGTGAGCTGGATAATTCACACAAAATCCCACGCATAGAATAAAACTCATCATTGACAAAATATCTAAATTTACACCCCATAAACTCATAAAACCAATAGTTTCTGTTAAACTGGATACCACGGAAATTGCCACTACAAAATTTACATCCCATAGACTCATAAAACCAATAGTTTCTGTTATACTGGATACTACAGAACTTGTCACTGCTATCGTGCAAAATACGTTTGGAACGGAGGATACGAAAACGACCATTATTAAAGTTGATGTCACCCAGATCAGTTGATAAACGATTTTATTAATTATTATCCCTTGCTCGACCATATGAGAAAATACATGGTGAACTAAAACCGAGAATTTTGATTCTTCGGCAATTTTCCACATATCTTCAATTATCTTTATTGTTACTTTCGTATCGAATAAATCTGTTATTACGACAAAAAATCTACTGCATACAATATCCGATTCATCCGAATTGAATATTATATCGTTGGAAAATTGTTGCGCAGCTCGAAATCTAAGGAACACATGGCGAAGCCCGTCTAAGAAGTCGCATTTATCAGACATATTGTATCCTGCTAATGAATATTTGGTTAATGGGTGCATTTGGAATTCTTTATAAAATTTCAACCAAGAAAAAGTTAAGCGAGAATCGGCCACGTGAGGATGAGATTCAAATTTCTTCATCAAATCTTCTATCTCTTTCTGAACCTCGATGTTAGAGTAATCCAATGTTTCGTTAATAACGATATGAAGTGGAAACGAATAAGCGTTGAAGTACTTGTAAGTAATTTGAGAGGCTTCTGCAATGGACGAGTCGTGTGGATAAATAAAACCACCATTATTAAAGTCGATGTTACCCAAATCAGTTGATAAACGATTTTATTAATTACTATTCCCTGTTCGAGCATATGCGCAAATGCGTGATGAACTAAAACAGAAAATTTTGATTCTTCGGCAATTTTCCACATATCTTCAATTATCTTTATTCCTACTTCCGTATCGAAGAAATCCGTTATTACAACAAAAAATCTACTGCATACGATATCCGATTCATCCGAATTGAATACGATATCGTTTGAAAATTGTTGAGCAGCTCGAAATCTAAAGAACACATGGCGAAGACCTTCTAAGAAGTCACATTTATCAGACATATTGTATCCTCCTAATGAATATTTAGCTAATGGGTGCATTTGGAATTCTTTATAAAATTTCAACCAAGAAAAAGTGAAGCGAGAATCGGCCACGTGAGGATGAGATTCAAACTTTCTGATAAGCTCTCTCACTTCTTTCTGAACCTCTATGTTAGAGTAATCCAATGTTTCGTTAATAACGATATGAAGTGGAAACGAATAAACGTTGAAATACTTGTATGTAATTTGGGAAGATTCTGCAATGGGCGAATCATGTGGATAAACTTTTTCCAATTCTAAACCTTGCTTTAGAGAATAAACACCCCAAATTCCAAAACTCAAATTAATGAAGTACAAAATAATAACCGCTGCCTTGGTAACAGTAGAGGAGAGAATATATCCTACTTTATCTCTGAAAAATGTCATAAACAGTTCTTCCTCTTTCCGGAAGTTTTGTGAACGATTCGTTTTTGATACTGAAAAAGAATAAATAAAATGAAATAAACAGAATAATATTTACAATACTTAAATTTGAAAAATAAACAAATGAATTTATATAATATCACTAAGCATCCCCGAAATATTTTCTGAAAATGTCTACTAAATAAATGTTTAGTATTTAATATTTTGTATGATGATTCGTCCTACCATTAATAATATTCGAATGAATCAAAGCACAAAAGTATGAAAATAACACAAATTTATTATTCTCTAAATAAATTTGTGTTATTTTCCTACTTTTGTGCTTTGATTAGTTTGAATATTAATATTTTGTCTTATAGAAGATTTTTGTCTAGCATTTCGTCAAATAAATTTAAAACACTAATTGCTGAAAACTTATTAAAACATAAGGAATGAATGAAAATTATTTCAAACTTGTCTCTCGTCTGCACTTTTGAATTTTATTTACAATAATTATTGGCAGCGTGGTAAAGTTGTGGCTTACCACATTGAGGATCCGGGTTCAAATTCGGATTCCACAACTGCAGTTTTTAGGAGAAGGCTGAGCCCGGCCCATTGAATCCACTTTCCACCATCCGGTTGACTCCATGATAGTGTTGCCAGCCTATAATGGGTTCTATAAGTGGCTGCTGCCAGATACAGTATATCCCTGGTGAGATATGGCGGGTTAACCTACCTAACCTAACCTTAGAATATTTATTTTTAATGAACTGTCTTTTTATAAATTAATTGAACTGTTATTTGTATATGCTCTTATTATGAATTATATTGATCATATGTTGATCTGGGGGTAGCGTATATACATGTACAGTACGTACTAAGCATGAAACCTCAAGGTAAAAAAAATTAATATTTTTATCATATAAATATTATTATTAAGCCATATTTTGATAAATACATAGTTAAACAGAATTTCCCGTTAAAAGTACTTAATGAAGTACAAAATAATAACCGCTGACTTGGTAATCGGAGAGGAGAGAGTGTATCCTACTTTATCTCTGAAAAACGTCATAAAGAGTTCTTCTTCTTTCCGGAAATTTTGTGAATGATTCGTTTGAGACACTAAAAAAATAAATAAATATAATGAATTACATCAAATAATTTTTATAATACTTAATTTTTATAATACTTTATACTTAATCGAAAGGTTCGGATTTAAATCCGAACCTTTCGATTTTATTCATCTACATTTCATACTTCGACAATAACGAATAGATTTTTTCTCAACGCGGATGATGCCAACCATTTTTCGAAAAGTATGCGGGAAATGTCACGTGATTAGAGATTTTTTGACGTGTGATTTGTTGGTCACATGACATAGAATAGTTAATTCGCCTTTCATAGATATTTTAAGTAAAAGAAGTTGTTTTTTATAAAAATATTTATTTATTAAAATTATTTTTATGCAATAAACTTAATATATGATTCTGCATTTTACATACAATATCAAAAATACATCTTATAATTTTCACGACTAACTAGTTTTATTTCTAAATTAATAATGATTTAATTTTTGGATTAAAAAGCTTGTTTATGCTGTACAACTTTCCTCCTTAACTAAAGAAAATATCACAAAGATATATTAGTGAAATTTATTAAATTAAAGATTGGAACAACTTGAAATATGATTGTTTCTTCATTTTATTCCTGGAAAATAATGCAGATTATCCTCTGATAATATGAATGTTAGTTTCAAGAAAAATTGTGTGAACTGTTAAGTACCACATTATGAACTATTGATTTTTACATATTTTAGATCTATTATATTAAAATATTATTAGCATTAAATTGATTTCAAGTATAGTAATAGTAGGATGAATTATTATATATTAAATTGATAATAATTGTAATTTATTTCTATTATAATTTATCATTTTATAATAAATTTAATTAATTCAATTGAAATGTATTAAATATTTTCATAAAAAATCGTAGAATAGTTTTTAATTTAAGCATTTTTCGTTATATGTTTAATTTAAGCATTTTTCGTTATATAGTAGATCCTCGATTAACGTCGCCCCACTTAACATCATTTTGCTGTTAGGTGTCCAAGAAAAGCTTGAATTAATTAAAAGATTAAAGATTTTAAGACGGCAATATCGAACAAAAAATATTTTCTTATACGTTCCTTCGAGAGAAAATAAAAAAACTTCATTTTAATGAGTCTAGCTTAACTATATACTGTAATATTGTCTATCATCAATATATTCATTACGTGTGAAATTCGGCAGAGTAAACTAGTAAAATATATCAGCTTTCCAATTAGCACACTCATGATCGATTTAGAAATCATTTTTTAAATAATTTAATTGAGGATTCCATGACAAGATTACTGACTTCCTACCTTTCGAATTTAATGGTTCATCCTTCTTAACTATGTACTGTATTATTAGAAATTTTGATATCTCTCAATGTTAATGTTTGCTTCGTTAGGCTATGATGTACTCAAGGATATTCTCTACTCAACGCTCTACCCTATATAATTTAAGAGGTCTTTAAATAAAATAATAAAATTGTATAATTTTTATATCTTTTTTATATATTCATATATGATTTTATTTGCACTTTTTAATATTAATTATATGCATAAATAATTAAAATATAAAATAAATTAAAAAAAAATTTACTTTAATTCGTTATTACGATATTTATTAAAAATTTAAAAAAATCAGTTTATTTTTCTTAAGATATCTATGAAAGGGAGGTAACTATTCTATATCACGTGACCAACAAAGTAAACGTCAAAAAAATGACGTGTACATCAGTCATCTCCAACCACATGACATTTCCCGCCTATATTTCGAAAAATGGCTGGCATCATCCGCATTGAGAAATAATCCACTCGATATTGTCGAAATATAAAATATAGACGAATAAAATCGAAAAGGTTCGGATTTAAATCAATGCACAAAGCGTTCATTGATTCCTAAGTATAAGTATTTTTACAAATTAGTACTTATTTTCATTGCAATAAAATCCAACGTTCACCGATATGAAAAAATATTAATCAATCGTTTTTATTAGACAAAACAGTAAATATATTCTTCATGAACATAAAAACAGTCGAAAATGGTTAGTAGAGAGTCAGATATAAGAGAGATAATTTTTCATTTTTCTGTACTCTTCCTTGTGATGACCTACTTTTCATCTTGCTTTAACTCCACCAGCCATCAGTGTAATTCATATAAGTATTTTTACAAATTAGTACTTATTTTCATTGCAATAAAATCCAACGTTCACCGAAAACGGTTATTAGAGAGTCAGATATAAGAGAGATAATTTTTCATTTTTCTGTACTCTTCCTTGTGATGACCTACTTTTCATCTTGCTTTAACTCGGCCAGCCATCAGTGTAATTTATTTAAAAATAATAAAAACTTCATAAAAAGCCAATTTGTTGCTTTTTGTATTAATAATTTAAATATTAATGAATACAAATTAAATTAAAATTATAGTTCCTGTAAAAAGACAAAATCCGCAGGTGGCGCTGTACCCTAAAAATGACGCCACTTAATAATTTGTTATATAAGTTCGTAGAAGTTTTAGAATTATACTCCAGTAACCCAAGAAGAAGAGTTATACTCCAAGTTTATGAGTTTAAATGTCAGGATTTCCGCTCATTTATATGAGCGGGTAACATCTAGTATTAATTATTTCCCATTTTATGTATACCGCAGATACAAGATCCATAACCGGTAATCGAATAATTACACAACTCAAATAATCATATTCGGTTAAAACCGAAATAACAACTTTGTTAACTTAGTTGAAAACTCTTCAATGTTTACTTTGCCTACCTGATGATGCGCCGATTTGTTACGCTTTCGGATATAAGGGACAAAAAGTGTAGATCTCGATTCCCTTATAAGACTTTGTTAACTTAGTTGAAAACTCTTCAATGTTTACTTTGCCTACCTGATGATGCGCCGGTTTGTTATGCTTTCGGATATAAGGGACAAAAAGTGTAGATCTCCTCGATTCCCTTATAACTGGCTTCGACTGTAATTATTCAGGTTCATAAAAAATGAATAAATATATAAAGAAAAAACTGACAACATATAAAATGTAGAAAAATTATTGTAACGTAATAGTTTCATTCGTAATAAATAACATAATTATCATCAAAATATCTTTAAAATGAATATTCTGAATTCATGTTTCCTGATTTCAAAAATATGTAATTGAATTCAAACAGTGATGGACAGTTAATTTCAGATACTAAAAATACCATCTCCAAATAATTTTTAATATGAGTGCTCAACTTCCTGCCATTTTTCATCTATCTAGAGATAGCTTTTATTATTAATCAATATATAATAGCGGTCTATGAAGTCTGTGGAAAAAACTCGGTTTAACCCTTTAACTCGTAATTTACCTTCTCTGATAAAAATAACTTTTATTTAAAATAGGCGCTAAAAACGGAATAGAACCGACGCTTTTAAACACCGAACCTTCATTCAAGCACAACTTTGATCCAATTATAGAAGTGTGACAATATCCGAACAAAAACAACAGTCCCCACAAGCTAATTATACAGCGATATCAGTTGTCGTTCTTCCACACCGGTAATACTTCCAGTCGCACACTTATTTTTCGGCCGCCGCACAGTGACAGCGCGCCCTATACCAACAAAAACAACAGCATGACGTCACACTGTTATTCAAAGTACTGCCATCTGCTTTTCCGACGTGATGGACAGGTAAAAATCTCGAAATGAGAAATATGACTACAGGCAAAATAATAAATGATCCCCGAATTTTGAATATTGTTTAATCTTTGTTTCTGAGATATTTTGTGTTCCGATAGAAATCGGATCAAAATATGTGAAGGAATGCTGTATATTATACAGCTATACAGCAGTGAAGGACAGGTAAAAATCTCGAAATGAGAAATATGACTACAGGCAAAATAATAAATGTTCCCCGAAATTTGAATATTGTTTAATCTTTGTTTCTGAGATATTTTGTGTTCTGATAGAAATCGGATCAAAATATGTGAAGGAATGCTGTATATTATACAGCATTCCTTCACATATTTTGATGTATAACAATAAGTAGTGGAACACTGAATAAATAAATGGAATAATGTATCAAAACAAATTTTGATGCAAAAAAGAAGAAAAATAACGTTAGAGTGTTAGTAGTATATTCTCAGGATAGAAGTGCAAAAATAGACGGCCATCCGAACAAAAACAACAGTATGATGTCATCACTGTTATTCAGGGAACTGCTTTTCCACCAGTGCCGGCTGACAGTACTCTCCATCCGAACAAAAATAGAGGCGACGCCATGACACTTCTATTTTCGCACTTCTATCCTGAGAATATACTACTAGTGTTGCACCAGACAAATTATCTATCACTTAATGCATTCAAAATAGATGTTTATTGTGGAGATATGGTATTAAGAAATCTTCCATAGGAGCTGCTTGAGAGCACTTATATCTTTTTTCCTTTCAGATGGAATAATGTATCAAAACAAATTTTGATGCAAAAAAGAAGAAAAATAACGTTAGAGTGTTGCACCAGACAAATTATCTAACACTTAATGCATTCAAAATAGATGTTTATTGTGGAGATGTGGTATTAAGAAATCTTCCGTAGGAGCTGCTTGAGAGCACTTATATCTTTTTTCCTTTCAGGCAATAGTAAAGAATATTCAGAAAAATAGTGGTATAAGTCTGCTGACAAATCCGCGTTCTGTTTTTTATATAGTTTCCTGCATTAGGGAATCAAGAGTTGCTTGCAAATGAGTTATTAAATATGTGAGGTCCCAATAGACATTAATTAAAATAAATATTAAAGTGTCAAAGTTAAATTTTTATAAAGAATTTAGAGATGTATGGAAAGGAAGGGGAGAATAAAATATCGTATATCATTAAACAAAGTATAATTAAACTACTGTTCATAAACAAATATAACAGTAGACAATAATATAATTGAATCATTATCTGTAAATCAAGAGTTATCTGATCATCTCTTGTTTAGTAAAATAAAACAGATAGTCAATGTTTTCGAAAAAAGAGAGAGAAAAGAATCAGATATTCAATCGTTCTTTGAATTTTCATCGAGGCAGCAATATAACAGTAGACAATAATATAATTGAATCATTATCTGTAAATCAAGAGTTATCTGATAATCTCTTGTTTAGTAAAATAAAACAGATAATCAATGTTTTCGAAAAAAGAGAGAGAAAAGTATCAGATGTTCAATCGTTCTTTGAATTTTCATCGAGGCAGATAGAAAAGATTGGCCTTTGTGAGGTGTCGGAAACCTAATATTCTACGAAAGTTACGATAACTAACGTTCAAGGAGAAAAACTAAATCATTTTTCTACTACTACACTTCAATAAATATTAGAATACATAAACTTTTTGTGTTGTGAGACTAAAGTCTCTAATGATATAGATTAAAGCCTGTGGCGAGATCTTGCTGAGAAAATAAATCAAGAAATCGAAATCGGAACTTCCGTTCTCTGTTTTTAGAAATCATCTTTCGTGTCAGAAAGTAAAGGTATTTATCCTCCTGATATACCCATGTACAATTCTCTATCAATAAAAGATCTATGGTTTGATTAAAACATTGTTGCTGTCAGTTACTGTGTCAGAGGATTTCATTCTCCAATTCGAATTTATGCATGACCGCCATATACAATCGCGTTAGACTTAAACGTCCCTGTGGATCCAAAAATCTTAAATGTCTTTACTTTTGATTTGTAATTATTTTCGTTTTATTTTTAAACAAAAATATCTTTTATAACAGATGTCAACATTCGAAGTTAGAATTGACATATAGGCTACAAATTTGAGGTGTAGGCTTTATTTTTAAACAAAAATATCTTTTATAACAGATGTCAACATTCGAAGTTAGAATTGAGATATAGGCTACAAATTTGAGGTGTAGCCATATCTCTACTCAATTAATTGAATAACACTTTCTCAATTATTACCTATATCATTTTTCTATCATTCTCTACTGAGGATCAACAAAAAACTATAACATTTAAGAAGAAAAATATAGAAAATGAGAAATTCATTTGGCTCAAAGTTCAGTGACTTCGTTTCCAAAAACATTGTTAATATCTCATTTTCTCTAACTGAAGAATCTGCTTTCAGTAGAGAATGTTACATAATTCGGACTTGTCTCATTGGTTCATCGTTTTCAGCAATGCGGTGAGACGTCACCGAGGCTAAGAAAAGACATTTTGACTCTTCTCTCCCGTTTCCAAAAAGATTGTTAATATCTCATTTTCTCTAACTGAAGAATCTGCTTTCAGTAGGGAATGTTACATAATTCGGACTTGTCTGATTGGTTCATCCTTTTCAGCAATGCGGTGAGATCGTCACCGAGGCTAAGAAAAGACATTTTGACTCTTCTCTTCTTCATCCCATCGATCATCACGCCTTCTTCAACCAGCTGACAATTTCAACATCTGGATCCTCCAGAGACAGTATTTGATGCAGAAGCAGAATAAATTGACAGCGAAGAAGAATAAAGTCAAACGTATTAAGTTTCATTAATAATTGGTTTTTCTAATAAGTTGCAATTTTGGAGACTATTGTGACTACTTTTTGATTCCCTTATATTCGAATTTAATAATCTTTTTATTGGAAAAGAAGTACAACTCATGATTATTTTTACTTTTCTTATACTTTCTAATAAGTTGCAATTTTGGAGACTATTGTGACTACTTTTTGATTCCCTTATATTCGAGTTTAATAATCTTTTTATTGGAAAAGAAGTAAAACTCATGATTATTTTTACTTTTCTTATAACATCATCAAATTTCTGAGAAGAACAATACTATATTAAATTTCAAGAATTATAAACGACAAGTGAAAAAATATATTATTATAATTTCTTTATCACTTGAAATTTTAACATTTCTTTTGTAGATTTGATCAACGAACCATTAATTATCGTAAAGCCTCAATTTACATTTAACCAAAAATAACATCTTTTGTTTATCAATCACAAATATTTAATTTAGGCGTACACCTTCTTAGTTTTTAGGAAAATATTTTACTTTTATTAAACTGTGTTTATATAGAGTAAGACCCCGCATAACGCTATTTCAATATAACGCGGTTTTTTTGAACTCTATATATTTCATTGATTCACTTTTGCGAGGTTTTTCAAACCGTTATACTCACATAAATCAGAAATCTCAGTAATTTTTTGCTTTGTTACTCCTATAACGTCTTGCAAAGCGATTGACAGCAGTTCAATGCAATACATACGAAAGTCTATTGCAGTCACAATTCATATTTATGGTTGGTTATTTTACAATTAAAGTTTAACCGCTATTACGGAAATTATGGATCAGCTTATACAAAAATGATCCAAATTTTAGAAGACGTTCAAAGGCAAGACGAAGTGTCATGATGCGATATCTTACTATCGTTCAAACCGTTATACTCACATAAATCAGAAATCTCAATAATTTGTTGCTTTGTTACTCCTATGACGTCTTGCAAAGCGATTGATAGCAGTTCAATGCAGTACATACGAAAGTCTATTGCTGTCACAATTCATATTTATGGTTGGTTATTTTACAATTAAAGTTTAACCGCTATTACGGAAATTATGGATCAGTTTATACAAAAATGATCCAAATTTTAGTAGAAGTTCAAAGGCAAGACGAAGTGTCATGATGCGATATCTTACTATCGACAGTTGATTGCTGAACGAAAGAGAAAAAGGCAAACGATTTTTCGTTAGATTATTCTTAACGAAAACAAAAATTATTAAATGAGGAAGAACCTTCCTCATTACAAAAATTATTTACTAGAATATTTTTGATTTTCATGAATGATTTATGAATACAAATCGATATTAGTAATAAAAATGACTTATAATTAATAAAATACAATAGTAATAATACATGTTACAAAATAAAAAAGGTTAATTAATGTAATACAATAGCAATAATACATGTTACAAAATAAAAAAAGGAATGTATATTTTTTTTATTCACTGTCCCGTTTCACCTATTCCCATTATTTACGTGTTGTAACTCATTTAATGCTGTTTTGTTTAGCGCTTAGTTTCTTTGGAACATATCCCCCGCGTTAAACAGGCCTTAGTGTAATATAAAATATCATACATTCAATTAAAGAAATTACTCTTTATTAGAATGTACATTTAAATATTATTAATAAATTTTATGTATATTGTTTGACATGAATATATTTGCTTACCCAAAGATTTTAACGTAAATGGATGAAGACGCTTTTCTTCTCTGTAGCCACTGAGTACCATGCAACCTCCGAAAAATGTTAACTGGAATATGTAGGTAAAGAATATGCAAGTCGCAGAATAATAGCAAAATATTCTTATTAGAGGAAATGGTGTCGACATTCCGATGCAATACGAAAAGAAGTTGGTGAGCGATGTTAAAGTAATAGAAACTCCAGCTTCAGAAAATGTATCAGCCATACGTTTCTCCACATTATCCTCGGGATTCGTGACTCTCCAACACGCTATCAGCACAAAAGCATCGTCTATCTCCGTTACTAAAATAAATAAATGTTTATTTGAGATGAAATAATGCAGAACCGACAAACAATTAGCATTACTTACCGATAACTAAAAACGGAATACAAATATTCCAAAAAGTATTTTCAATTCCACATAGTCCGATAAACAATTAGCATTACTTACCGATAACTAAAAACGGAATACAAATATTCCAAAAAAAGAAATTTTCAATTCCACATAGTCCCATCAATCCAAAAGATTCGATTATCGCTAATCCAGCCGAAACCACACTTGCCAAACCTAACCAAGGTTTGCTACTCACAAAATTTAGGCTCAGGCAACTTATCATGCAAAACACAGAAATAAATATCACTAATAAGCCCAACTGAGGAATTAAACGGTTTGTTAACGATTTTGTATCTTGTTCTACAGACCAAACAGGATTCAATAAAGGCCGGATATGTATGAATCGTTGAGAAAGTATTTTTCTATAGGCTTCTTTTCTAAATTTTTCAATAGAATGGATCTTGTTTTCATCGCTTTCATCTAGATAATATAATAACCGCATTCCTCCTATTGTTCTTACGAATCCTTCTGCATCTGTTTCCACTCCACCGAAATTTAGAGCATAAAATTGGAAGGAGTAAGTCAGCGGATCGATATCCATTGGATACTTCACTTTTTTTCTGTTGGATAAGATATCGTCAACATTCGAAATCAGTTCCAAAATTGGGTTTTCGAAACATTTCCCGTGGACAATTCCGCATAAATCAACATAACTAATCTGACGATCATCTACGATAATGGTAATATTTTTAATTACTCGTGGACAATTCCGCATAAATCAACATAACTAATCTGACGATCATCTACGATAATGGTAGTATTTTTAATTACTTCGTCCGCTAATTTAATTTCCATCAGAACGTTCTTATCCAACATGTTTCCGTTATCATTTTTCAAAAACATAATCATTATGACTTTAGGAAGTTTAGGATATCTTAGTATGTCCGTGAAATGTGAGGTATTGATAGGGAACATGGTTTCAATGAAATGTTTTGTATTGAAAATCTTTTCTCTATCAGATGTTAGCTGTTCATCGATATCCTTTACCATTGATAAATTAAAAGTTCCAATGGATAAAGATATGGATATCAGCAAAGGAATAATTATAAAATAATGTGGATATCGAACAATTTTCTTTCCAAATTTATAAAAAAAATTGGAAACAGTACTTCTTAAACAATGCAATTTCATATTATGGGAAATATATGAATATATTCAAATTATCTGAAAAAGAATTTTAAAATTTCAATAAAAATGTCATTATTATTAATTTCTTAATTGCTTCTTATTATATTGTTTAATATTTATTTTATTCGCATTATATAGAATAATAGAAATGTTATTTAGTTACTGAAATTGTTACATATCAGAAACTATGGATAGGAGATACATCATGTGTTCAACGTTTATTTATTAACGAGTAGCATAACAAAATGTTATTTAGTTACTGAAATTGTTACATATCAGAAACTATGGATAGGAGATACATCACGTGTTCAACGTTTATTTATTAACGAATAGCATAACGAAAATTAATAAAAAATGAATAAATTAGAAAAATTCAATTATTACTTTTAAAAATTTTATAATGCAATAGATCTAATTAAAATGTATATTAAAATTAATTAAAAATTATGACAACAATATTAAAATTTACAATGGAATAACGATTATAAACCATTTATTACTTTAAACAAATTTTTATTACTTTTTTAAATTTTAAATATTTACATAATTTACTAATTGTTAGCGAGGTAATGAAACAGAAACAAATAACACTAGATTTTATTTTCTACACTTTTAAAAAATTAGTGTGAATCCGAGTTTATATTCAGAATAAGATTTATGAACAAATCTGAAGAGAGATATCCAAATTGAACCTAATCTACCAAATTAATCATACTGTACATTGATAATTATAAACAAAATTTTATTAATTAGATATAATTTAAACTAATTCTATTGCCATCCCTAATTAATTAATATACTATTATTTAAAACTAGGGTAATTGTGCAAAATCGCTACTTTTGCCGTAGGAGCTAAAATTTGGTCACTGGACCGGAAGTGACGTCATCGGGGGGCTTAATCTGACTTTCGATAATGGCGCGTGCACAAAAAAATCCAAAGTAGAAAATTAAAAAAACAGGCTAAATTAAAATACCTGCCTCGTCTACCGCCGGTCGCCGCCATGACAGTAGCCTTTCGTTTCTGTATCGTCCTGAGATTAATCCTCCTATTTTACACGCTGGCTGCCGATACTCCTTTCTTGTCAGTCATTCATCGCCATGACAGTAGCCTTTCGTTTCTGTATCGTTCTGAGATTAATCCTCCTATTTTACACGCTGGCTGCCGAAACTCCTTTCTTGTCAGTCATTCATATAAATATAATTTAAAATGTTTATTATTTCTCAGTAATAGAAATAGATTTTATATTCCTATGGTCGGATTTTTCCAAACTGTTTTTCGACTGGACGCGAATTGTTCTTGGTCTGCAGACACGTGATCACCTGTCGTCCGGGTTGCCAGATTCGAAGATTAAAACGTTTGGATTATCCCGTCGACCTCTCAAATTTCCAAAGTAAACATTCTAAAAATTTAAGACTGTACAAATTATAAAAAGAGGTTATAGGTTAGTACTTATAGGCCCAAGCAGGACGGATGGCCTGCGTAGGTCTGGCGGTAGGCAGGCCGAGCAAACGAAGCCTTACTGGATCGTTAAACCGAAATTTCGTTTCGCTTCAACGATCCTTTCGTGTTGGAACATCGGTTCACACACAGATTTTTGCGAGTAAGTACCAGTAAGGCTTTGTTTGCTCGGCCTGGCTACCGCCAGGCCTA
>AYEL01010765.1:0-16411 GCA_000484575.1 Olivierus martensii | reverse complement strand
TAATAGAAAAATTTATTATTATTTTAAATAACATGATTAAAAATTATGCTACGAAATTTTTTATTCTTCAAATTTTAATTATTGTATAAAATAATTAATTAATATTTATAATAATTAATTGATAATAAAGCTCGCATTAATTGATTATAAAGCTCGATTATATAATAATTAATGCATATAATTTTATCATATATCATATGGATAAAATATTCTGTAAATATAAAAATATTTAAAATAATGTTTCTGATTAATCAATATAACTTTTTTAAAACTATGAATTACAAATAAAAATCGTAAACTTGTAAATAACAAATTTTATCGTGTTATGAATTTTTTATGAACGTTTTTTTCATTGTTAAACATCTCGCGATATAAATATTCGCACACACACATACACACACACACACACACACATATATTTTTTTAGTATAAATTCTATATTTTTTTAGTATAAATTCTATATTTTTTTAGTATAAATTCTATAGAAAATCGATACATATGTTTTACATCTCGCGATATAAATATTCGCACACACACATACACACACACACACACACACATATTTTTTTAGTATAAATTCTATAGAAAATCGATACATATGATTTTTTCCCCGCTGAATAATTTATAACTTTCATACTTAAATAAATTGCATATTGCTGAAAGAAAATCCATTCATATCAAACAGACTACGTACTATAATTAATTTTCGGAAATTAAAATATTTCTTACAAAAGATATCTCCATCAATTTATACGTGTTATTGATCTGACGGTTTGTCATTTCAAAAGTCCAAAACCATGATCAAAATATATAAAGGATTCAAGTTCTAGGGATAACACAATCTCAGCATGATTACAATCTGATTTTGACAACCTGGATTTGACAATATAAAGAGCTTTTCACTCAAGAACTGTTTATTCTCTACTCAAATAGAATACGACAGCTGATAATGACATCTATTTTAGAAAGATTCCATTCTTTTTTTTTTAAGAACTTTTTAAAATGTGTTGTTCTTTATTATTTTGTTATTCTAATAAATCTGTCTAGAGAAGAAGAAAAAATATCTTATTCTATCTAATAATATTTTAACAGTTTAATATTTTCTGTATGTTTGCTAATTTAAAAATTATCTTATCAGTTATTGAACATGTTACTATTTTTTAAATTTTAACATTGTTATAAAGTATGAATTTTGTTTTTTTCTTAATTCGAAAAGCGCTTCTCTAACAAATCGGCTTTTGAAATTTTGTGTTATGTTTGGAGATAATTTTCTTTAATTAGCTTATTAATAAATCGTTTGTTTAACATTCTGATGACAAAAGCAACTTGTTTTCTCTGATAGAAAGTGAAAATATCAGAAAAATAGAAGACAAACATTGAAAAAACTGCTAGATAATTAATGTCAAACATTCTGTCTACTTAAAAATGTCGTTCGTTTACCTGTGCAGATGACAAACAATATCGAAAAGAGTTTATTGTTAAGCTACTTTTCGAAGGAATATATAAATATAATATTTTTCACTTTCTTTCATTTATAAAATATTACCAGTCTAATAACTTTTGAATTAATTAGTATATTTCATGAAATTCTGTAAATATGTTCTGCCATTTTATAGATGACCTGGACGCCACATCTTTCGATCCTACATCTTCATTTAAAAATGAGGAACATTCAAAGTTTTGAGATAGTTTTTTAATATATTTTCAATTAATTTATTTTTATGAAACTTAGCATTGTGATCAAGCCATAGGATACCTTGATGATGTATCAATTAACTCTGTAAATTTAGATCTTTAGAAACTGTAGTTATTCAAAAATTTGAAGTTTCTCCCTAATAAATTTTGAACTATTTGATTGATTTTTATGAAATTCAGTAGAGTTGTCAAGCATCATGAATTAAGATTAATTAACCCATTTAAGAATGGCGGACATCCAAACTTTTCAGGTTTCTTCTTAATGATGATGCTGCGAGCCTGAGATCGGATTATGAAGTAGTCAACTTCGGCTCCTCCTTCAGAGTGAAGACATATATTAATTGTGCATCTTTAATAATTTCGCAATAATGGCCATATTTGAGAAGTAGGCAAAGTACATGTTTTCAGATATACCCTTCGATTTTTCAGTATTTAGCATTTTCTTTCATAGATAACGATTTTATTGATATTAAGAAATTTTTTGTTTATATCTATTTGTATATATATAGATTGTTAGATAGATATAGATATAGATATGTATATATTATATAAAATTTAAAAAAATACTGCAGATGCTTGTGAAAGTTTTCGAAAGCAATTATTTTGGTTCTGAAATCCCTACGTATAACTTCAAAACATCCAATATGCAGGTTTATTAATTAAATTTGCATTTTTATTAAACTAATTTATTCTTTTAATCTATTTTGCATCGATGTAATGCATAAAAATAAATATATTTCAACAAGAATTTATAGAAATATTTTATTTAAAACAAGATTATAGAAGGCACATATATGAGATAGAATTGTGATTAATTCTGTTTTGTTCTGCGTTTGAATCATTCATTTTATTCAAAATAATTAAAAAAGATCTGTTTTATTTTATAAATATTACTTTCCTTTAAATATAATTATTATTAATTGATATTTTTAGTTATTTATTTAATTTTGGTAAAACAACAATTTTGTATCATATAAAAAATTAGCCGACATATACTGGATAAAATAACTGTTATTTAAACTAATATTTATTTTCATGCTATTTATTTGCAAGATATTGATTGATCGTAAATTCAAACAACAAATATTTATGAAAGATTCGTATCAGATTACGATGCATTCTAATGCTAAGCAATAATCAGTAACAGCTAATGATAATTTTTTTATGTAAACAGATTTTAAAGAATATTAATTTTGTTTGATATAACTGAAGTAAGTAAATTATGTTCAAGAAAAATAATACTGTACTTTTTTTAACCTCAATCAATCAAGATTTGCCATTGTAAGCTTTCGTAGTTTTTGTTACAAAGTTTATAAATTTGATACTTATCAAACGTATTTTCGAAAAAATTTTCCAAATCGTATTTTCCAAAAAATTAACCTATTTCTCGAACTATTTATTTATATTTATAAGTAGAAATAATGATATTTTAGTTTATATGACATGTAAGATCAGTTAATAAATGAAAATACAGTACTACAAATGAACGAAGATATAAAATATGATATTCTCACTTATCGATTTTAATTTGATTTTTTAAAATTCCTTTTAGGATTTTGAATAATCTAAACATTATAATCCACAATCGACTCCTTGTGTGTGCTTTATAATAAAATTTTATGTTATCACTTCCTCCAATAAATCATTAGCTCTATCATAAGCCGATAATCTTCTTGTAAATTCATACTTTTCATCAATATATTTTCTTTCGTCTTTTTTCTAGTACAGAGTAAGTCTATGTTAAAAAATTACACTAGTTCGGCTATGTAATACAAAAGAAAACTCTTTGTATATATTAACTTTACGAAATTTATACAAATGCGGTCTTTAATCTCGTTAATGAAGTTATAAAGAGTTCATTATTCAAATAAGACACTTTGTTGCGTTTGTAATTCATCAATTTACTACAGTTTTCGTTTCAGAAATAAAGAAATATCGAACAGCCAGGAAAAAAAGTCTCTTTGACACGAGATAGCGTGTCGGATGTGCAGAGGCCATTGTTGATTTATTGATGACGTCCTTGTTTTCATGGATCTCGCCTTTTAACTTTTACACTTATTCTGCTTTATCTTTCCTTTCATGATTTTTTCGTATTCTTTGCTCCATTGACTTCCTATTTCTTTTACTAAAAGCGTTTCATTCCCTTGTGATTTTGGTTCCAAAAATTTCTTTTGCAAACGACTTACTCTTTCCTGAAGGGATTTTGGTTTCCTGCTGATAGGATTCATGTTTCAAATTGCTTTTGAAGTTAACTTTTTTTTTGTAAAAGTTTTTCAATTAATTTCAAGTCAATATGTATTTTAAAAAAATAAGGAAGTATTACTTATAAATAGAATAAGTTTCGATTTGGTTTCACTGCATTATAAAATAATTTCGTTCCACTTAAGTCTTTAAGGCACTAACATAAAATAGCCTACATCAAAACAAAGATAAGAAAATAATATTTAACTAGTTTTCTATTTTTATTTTTAAATAGCCAATTACCTATTTATCAGTTATTTGAACGCTATCGAAAAAAGATAACTATCTTGTATTATGAATTTAATAAAGGAAAAATTTTTATCGGGACTTAAAAGGAAATAATTAGATAATGAAAACTCCAATATCATTTTTTAAGTGAATCTATGAAATTGGCGTTTAGCCAGAAATATGATAGATGTTATTAACGATGACTGCAATACGAAAAATAATATCGCAGAAAAAGAAAAAAACAATTCAAGATCTGAAACTGAAGCATTAATAGTCGAATAAGAACTAGAACAGTTTCCAAAATAAATAAATATTCTTTTATAGTTTTTATCCTATATATAATTTTTCTTTTTATCTTAAAAATCTTTATAGAAGATAAATTTTTCTTTTTTCGAGTTTTGCTTCAGAATGTGTAGGAAGCAGCTCCCTTGCGTGTTTCGTATTTAATAAATTTAACATTGCTCGATTATTAATGCGGATATTTTGCCTGAAAAATTAATAATTCGAATGTCATTCATTAATTATCATCCTGCAACTATTAATTTCGAATAATTTACATGTAAATCTTGATCCACAAAAGCTGGAAATTTTTCCATAAATTGATTTCTTAAGAAACTGCCATCTATTGCCTCAATTTAAATACAAATCGGTCTTTCTGACAAACGAATAATAATAACTTTGCGAGATGACAAAATTGCATGTCTTTATGTCATTACCGAAAATTAATTCATTCTGGAATATTTTTTATCTTTCGTTTTTGTTTTTAAAAATAGCAATACTTTTAAATTTAAGTGCATATATTAATGCAAAATTTTTTCGATGACTGCACAAGACTGCAGAGTTATCAATGCAAGAAATAGATAAATATAATTCACGATCGTTCACTCCGTAGAATGCTAAACAGTGGCATGCCCTGTTTAAGTCTAAATATTAAGACATTTAAGTCTACATGCGTTATCGAGTCAAGAGTACATGGCTCAAAGGATGAGGATAAATGTCTCCAAATATCGATTTTCTCTTACAAGTGAATGTCCTCATAGTAGTAAGGCATCTCTTCAGATATGGAGACTGGTATGGCTTATAAAAATTGTTCTTCTTTGTTGTTACATTGATGGTTCTTTCGCATTTCTTCCAGATATCCATTGCAATTCGGTCGGAAGTCATCTTCATTAACCGAATAAAACAAATAAGTAAATACAAGCTATATATATATATTGCTTTTCCATAAATAAACAATTTTATTTAATTTATAGATTGAATTTTTCGCAGACTAGTTATTTAAAGTGACTTTTTTCTATAGAATAAAAAAAAAGTTGAATGATAAAATGGCGCGAAATGCGATAAGGAAAAGAACATTAACGATCGAAGAAATTCATTAGTTGTAGCTTGTGCCTGATAGTAACCTAACGGAATTTAATTTTCGTTTTAAATCTCGCCAAGCATTAAATCAGAAAACGAAAAAAATATCACGCGTGTAATATATTCAAACACGCTAATATTAAAATAAAGTCATAAATGATTATTCAACGATATTAATGAAGTCATATACATATCTTCATTGGCTACATAATATTTATTTATTTTTTTCGTTGTGTATATCATAAAGATGCATAAACTTGTCATTTCTGTATGCATTTTACATTCATTCATCAAGCAATTAATTTAAATTATTATTAAATAAGTTTAGTAATAACTAAGAGCAATTTACGAATGTTTTATTGATCGTAAAATTTTATGGACGATTAGATATTAAATATTTGTAGTTATAACTTACAATTTATATTTTTTAATCGGCTTTATTGATATATAACGTTATGCAATAGTTATACTTAATTATAATTAAACATTATTATGTGTTATATGAATTTAGCCCCATCTGGCGGCCAGAGGCTGGAAACTGCAGATGGACATAGACCATCGAGTAGCCAAGCAATGAAGAGGTCTCAAGTTCGTAGACATCATACCATTACATCGGAACATCCGATGCACGCTCCTCCTCCTCAAGCTCAACGCTCAAATATGGACATTGAGGTAAACTGTTAAGAAAAATTCACATAAATGAATTTCGTTTATGTTTATTTTGTTGTTTGTTAGCGTCGTTTTCTTGGCTTAACAAACAACAGAAACAGCACTGGTTGAGATTGCGATCTATAATTGAGTCTCTCCTTAAAACTTTGGATCTTGCTGACCTAATTGAACTAACTTGGCGATAAAGATAAAATAGCCAACGGAAATGTTTTGATGTCGCAATTATATGTAGAATATAATGTATCTTTTCGTGTCATGAGAGAAATGACTATTTGAATGACTTGGATAAAATAACCGTTAGTTACGTTTATGCCAACATTTTTTATTGCGATATAACTTATGTAGTACAAACAGTAATGGTAAATGGTCTTTTATTTTTTTTTACTCGTTATTTTTCTTCCTATTCAATAAAGAAATATGGTTAATTTTCCGAAGTAGTTTTATTGCTTTGAGGAAAGTTTGTTTTTTGAAAATTAATAAAGCTTTTATTATAAAAGTTATTGCTTATTTTGCTAGTTTCTATTACCATAATTACTGCCAAAGAAGTAAAATGGGAGCAAAACATTTCTCTAAAAAAAATTTCAAGGAGATATAGGAAATTCTATGTTGTTCCGATTAAAGTTTTAAATTAAAAAGTTTATAAAAAAATGCTGTAATAAATTTATGTGAATAATATAATTAGCCTATTTTATCTGAATGATAATTATGATTTATCGATCGTAATAATCCGATTTTTTTATAATTAATTCTTAAATGGTTCTACAGGTTTACCAATAATACAGTATATCACTTTTTCTCTAGTTACATTTTTTATGGAAACCAAAATTTATCCTTTAATTTAATTTTATCCGTCTCCCATTAAATTCTTTTGCTTCCGGTTAAATTTCTATATTATTCCAGTTATTTCATTGATAATTTCTTTTATTTAATTCTTCAATTTTTGTTAAATTTAATTTTTTTTTTTTCGTTTAAGTGCATAGCTCCAAAAATAATAAATTAATAAAAACGAATAGGATCGATAATTTAATTAAGAAACTAACCAAATAAATAAAAAGAAATAATATCACAAAACTAATTAAGGTTTAAGAAAATGGTTATTTTTATTGTTTTTACTTGTCTCCTCTAATTTTTTTCTTGTTTATTAATTTACTCTCTTATTAGTGTTTTTATAATTCAATAGTTTTTTTTAAATTCTAAATTTATAAGTTATAATTTTGTTCAGCTACTAAATCCTATTTTGGGAAGGGATGGTCGATATCTAGTTGCAGCAAGCTCTAGCGATTCTTCCTTTTCCAATGATGCTCACACAATGTGATCCATCTTTTTTTTACGCTTTTGTTCACTGTTTCTCTGATCCCAAAGTTCATCTCTTTCTGCTTCTCTTTCCTATCTACCATGGCTTCCATAGCCGCCAAAGATAAACAAAACAATCATTGTTTTCTTTTTTAGTTGTTGTGATCTTTAAAAATAATTCTTTCTCGTAGGAGATCTTCAGAAGTGGTTAAGGATTGACTGAAGTGAATCAAACAGTATTCTTTTACTTTATTTTATATAGCATAGAATATTTACTTGCAGATATCACCGACAATAATCAATAAAAATGAGGCATGCACTCATTTATAGCTAGCCAAATATTATAGCTAATTTTCGACGGATGACTCCAACCATTTCATCCATTTTCTGCATTTTTATCAGATATTAATTCTATATAAAAAAACTGCATTCTTATTAAAAGGTTTATTATTTATTATGGAAAATATATAGACTTTCGCTCAAGCGAAATTAATAATGATAATTTCTGTTAATTAAAAATGGCGTTTGATCGGGAGAATTCTTATTATTGTTCATATCAAAAACAACTCTCTAATTATTAATTAAGTTCAGTCGATGATAGTCTATTCAATAATTTTAATACGCCGAATTTTATTGATAAAGAAAGAAAGGATTGTTTTCGTCTGAAGTTAAATACGATCATTATTTATGAGAAAATATTTGATACAATAATGGCACTCGGTAAAATTGAATTTTAAGCTTGAAATTTAAATAACATTTCAAACAATACATAGATTAATAATTTCGCGATGACAATTTTGATACAATATTATTTTTATGAGTTCCTCTAAGAAAAATAATACTTATATATATTTACAAAGCTTATACATAGGCTACTCTATTCAGTTACAAGTTGTAATAATTTATACGCATAAAATTTCCTAAATATTAATATTTCATAATGTACATATTCCATAGATGAATAGTGATTCACATTTTCGATACACAACTAATTTTTACTTATTCATATAAATAATAATAATTTTTTTTCGTAAAAAGGTAGGTTCTTTCATAAAAGGTTCCCTTACAAATAATAGTCAGAAATATTGTTTAATCATAGACTTTAATTGCTTTCTAATGGTTTAGAATCTTCAGTTTATTCCAAAAATCGAGGATGTAGCTTTAATATGCATAGTACTACTTGTGAGAGAGCATTAAGAAGCAATGATTCTCGTATTTTTGTGTATGAAAGAGCATTTAAGAATATTTTTTTTTATATTAAGATATTATTTAAATATTAACACTGTGTGAAATTTATTCACATACACCAATTATAGTTTTCCTTAGGCCTGTATTTCTTAAAAACAAATAGACATAAAACTTTCCCACATAAGACAAAGCTTCAAAAACATCAAAATCGAGAAAAATCTTGTTTTTGTAAATTTCTTGACTCTAAATACAGTATATCTAGTTAAAAATATATAACATAGATATTTTATTTTTTAATTTAAATTATTATGTATTATGTTATTTTTATTATTAAACAAATATTAAATTATTATGTATAATATTTTATTGATTGATTAAAAAATTTTTGTGACAATGCCTTACTGCGAACACGTGCTGCCATCTAGTGTTATTTGCATATCAAATTTCGATTCAAAATTTGTTGCTTAAATTTACAGACTTATTAAACATAAATTAAAATAAAAACAAGAATCGTATAATTTCTAATTTAATAATTTTCGTAATTATTAACAAATTGCGTGAAAAATTAAATAATTCGAAAGTGGAGTGTAATTTTTTAAACGCATTTTTAATTTTATTGTTATTTTTAAAATTTTAACTGCCCTATTTATACGTAGTAGTAATCATAGCAGTAATTAAATTGTTTTTACATATTCTAGCTATAATTTTCACGTGATTGATAATTTTATATTTGAGTTCTTGAATATATAGCGACCTAAACCAGAGATTAGAAATCTCTAATGAATAACCAACCATACAATTAGTAATGGTATTAACGAGAATAAATATGGCATTTGATGTATAAAAATAACCATTTAAAAATTATGCAGTTAAAAATGTGCAACAATAAACAATTTATAATAAATTTTAACAAATTTTTAAACGTTCCATCATTGCACTCATATTAATTTTACATTATAATTATTATAGCAGATTGACAACTTGTATTTTCGAACCAGTCTCTATTCGACTGCTAACATCTATTTGATATCTATATACATCTTTCGTTTTTTAAAAAAGTAAACAAACATTTTTTTTTTCCTCCAGAGATATAAGTTTTCATTTTTCCCAAGGTATTGTCAAGTTTCTGAATGGCGCGCATCCTGTAAAGCAGGGCCGTTGACCCGTTAAACAAGTTTTTATATAGTATGGCAAGGGAATTAAAACCTATTCTTGTTCATTCCCTTTGGTATTGGCCTGTTCGAAGAGTTTTCGTCAACTTTGTAAAATTGTATAACAATCCTATTTAATTCTAAGCATCCCCCGTAGAGAGTTGTGTGTGTATACGTCGAGAAGAGTGTACAGTATTGAAATGACGCAATTGCTACTCTGTCATAGACTGTAATGCGAAATGAAGGTCACTTCGGTTTGCATCCGTCGAAGTGTGGCTTTTAAAAATTAAATAATTCTGTCATTTATTCTTACTCACTTTTATTTATCGTGAACCAACTTATTTAAACGGACTGTAGCTTTAATCATGTTGGTAACTTCGTTCCTAAGTTCGGGTGTTATGAGTAATGAGGTAAGTGTCACGCGTACTCTTTAAAATTAAGTTTTATAACACTTTTGTTTACTATAAGGCATAAAATGGTATGATGTATCTTAAAATGCCATTTATAAGATCGAATCACATCAAACAAATTCTTAATTAACGATATTTAATCGAAATATTGTGTGTTTATATTTTCTAATATTCTTAGAAATGTAAACCAAGGACGTAGTAATACAATAGTTGTTTGTAATAGTCGTTAAAAATTTATTTTTAAAATTTAGTTTTAAATTTTTCTGTTGATTTTCCGAAAAGAAATATTTGTTCGTAAAAATATGTATAAACATGCATTGTATTTATATTTTATCAATATTAAAAAAAAAAACGTTAAAAGATTACAATGTTTATGCAAACCAATACCAAAGGGAATGCGTATAATATATTCAAGCAGTCCTTCTAAGATAAAAAATATATTTATATATATTTATTTATATACAGTCCGGTATAACAATTGAAAAACTTTATTCAAAATTTATTCAAATACCATAAACGTCGATAGCAAATACTGTATACGATCTTAAGGGATTTAACTTTTATAAATATATTCTTTAAATCCTTACGTCTCCTTTTTATATCGATGCTTTTTAGTAAAATAAAAATATTGAGAGAAAAAAATGAAAAATAAACTATCGAGCTTTATTATACGAAGATAAATATTTGTATTATTTTATTTATATGATTTCTTAATTTTTCTTACTAGAACGGTTTGCTTATCCAGTATAACATGCATTATGGATATGCAAATGTATCGCTTATAAAAAAATAAATTATCTTCGAATTTGGATGTCTTCAAAATTAAATATATATGTGTATGTATATTGTTATATAGAAATAGAATACGTCGAAAGTAACAGAAGGGAAAAAAAAGAAATATTAAAAAAAGTGAGAGCAGAATTTAAAGGAAAACAGATAAAAAAAATAAAAAATACTATCCGCTATTTTTATGGATCAGTAATAAAATTTCATCTTAAAATAGATACATATAAAAAGAACTTGTACAAAAAAGTTTTCTTTACCTACAGAGTTTTTATTCTTTCAAATTCAATATAAGTTTGCTAACTCATAAAAATTATATTGATAAAATTAAATTATCATGTGCAATCGTATAAAAAAAAAATTTGTAAAGTTATTCATAAAATAAATAGCTCAGATTCGATTTAAAAAGATACAAAATAATAATTATTATTATATTTTTTTATTAATTGAACATTTTCTTAGTTAATATTGCCTAAGTTAAATGCATTTGTGCATATAGTAATTTGTAAAGCTTACAGTTAACGATTTTTCTAAAAATGTAAATGTTTATTCAATAAATATAGGCCTAAATGCAGAAAACATATATATATATATTTAATTTAAAATTTTTACAAAAAATTTGTTCAGATGATCACGATCCATCGCGTTTCTATTGCAAGTCATTTTTCATTAGTTGTATGACATCTGATTTTTTTCTGGATAAAATTCATCACCTGCTGTTGTAGGGGGGAAAAACTAAATGTAACTGATGAAAAACTAAAAATGTAGTAAATACCATTTAAAATTTATAACTATATAAATTATTCAGTTATAAAGCACAGTACCTGTAAACTTGATAATAAGTTTAGTCTTTTGATAAGGAATATGCAAAAATAATACAAAATATGTGCAATAAACAGGCACGACTATTTTTGTATATTTTTGCGGTATTAATTGATAGTGCTTATAATTGAATAATTAAATTAATTCATTTCAAACATTTACTTATTATTTTTCTTAAAATCCCTTCAATAGAATTTATCTTGTTGGAAAATCGTATCGGATCTTAAAATAAATCAAATAATTATTTATTTAAATCACTAATAAGTACTGTAACTCAGACATACAAATAAATAAATAAATACAATTATACAATATATATATATATACGCATTTTAAAAAATTGATAGTAAAGGTTAAATTTAATCTCACTTGTCAGTACTGTTTCTGAATTAATCGATAGGAAGAGAATGTCATAGTGAATGTAGATCAATGAAAAGAAATCTGATTAGGTCTTGAATACATTTAATAAATTAAACTGCTTCAAATTACTGTATGTGGATTTTTTTTTAAATATTCGTTTTCTCTTTTTTTTTTTCTTTCCGAAAATAAAAAGACTTGTCAAAAAGTATAAGGTAAAATGCCACTTGACAGCATCAGAAATTATTGCGTTAACTGGCTACGTGATTGTGATACGTATTTGTTTGAAAACTGAGAAAAAATCTATTTTTATCACCGCTCGATAAAAATAGATTAATAAGTTACTAAATAGCTTTCAGCAATGCTCGATATAAATTTATAAAATAAAGAACATAATTTATTGAACTAAAATTTTAATGCACACATTTTAATGTTAAAAGCATCTTTTTTTGTTTTATTTTCGAGATACAAATAAATAGCAATCAATTTAAATGGCTATTTTTAAAAATCGGATTTATTTAATGTTAATTTGTTTGATAAAACTTAATTTTTATTGTTTTTATTTATTTATTTATTTATTTTGCATCAAAGCATTATGAATGAGATAAGATATATTTGTTTTGAGTCTTAAAAAATATTAAATATAATAATAACTTAGAATTTATATTATATATAACATCTCTATAGTTCGTTAAATTTATAATTAAATTATAAAACTTCATGCTGATATAAGATGTTCCAAATACTGCAACCATTGATCGCTAAGAAAAATTGATAAATCCGGAACTCTGCATGTCAGGGATAATTTATATCATTAAGGTTAATATTTTTCGAATGTATTTAATGTTTTTAGCTGGAAATGCTTCATTTACTGCTCCGATATAATGGAGTTTCCAGCCCAACCCTGATCATATATTTGTATGAACAGTTTTGAACTAGTTACTTTTTTGGATATCCTGCATCATTATTTCATTTTAAAATATTATTTTCCAAAATAGTAGGCACTGGACTTAAATAAATTAAAAATTCTTCGTATTTTAAAGAAATTAAATTCAAAATTAAAGAAAATATAAGAGAGTTAAACAATTTTATATTTTTCCTGTATATTATCTGTATCTGAATAATTTTAATGGAGTTATCTGATAGTTAATTTTTAAAATAGGCTACAGTTTTTTTTTAGCTGCATAATAATCATTTTATTTAATTGTATTATTGTAATATAAATATTCAAATATTTTCCTCTGGCACAATAGAAGCGAGAATGATTGATTCATTTGATGAAACGATTAGCTAATTATCATTGAATGATTTTAATGAAAATGAGAATTATCTACTTTAATTAGTGAAATATCGGTCATTTTTCAATGCAGCACAGCACTTTTATATTGAATAATTTTAATGGAGTTATCTGATAGTTAATTTTTAAAATAGGCTACAGTTTTTTTAGCTGCATAATAATCATTTTATTTAATTGTATTATTGTAGTATAAATATTCAAATATTTTCCTCTGGCACAATAGAAGCGAGAATAATTGATTCATTTGATGAAACGATTAGCTAATTATCATTGAATGATTTTAATGAAAATGAGAATTATCTACTTTAATTAGTGAAATATCAGTCATTTTTCAATGCAGTACAGCACTTTTAAATCAGTTGTAATTAACGAAATTAAGCAGAATGGTTCAACAGGATAAAAATGTAAACAAAGCAATTAAAATGAGATAAATATTTAAAAAAGTGACAATTATAATTTTTATTAAATTATATGAGAATTCCAATAATTAAAGATATACAAATAATAAATCAGAAATCAAAAGTATTTAAAAAAATGAATAAATAATTTATTTTTTCCTTTTATATTTCCAAATTCAATGTAGTTTTTCTGATAAAATGTAAACGAAAGTTATTCCATTTTTAAGCCATGAAAAATGGTTTTTAAGCCATTTTTCATGGCTTAAAAATTGATTATATATATATATTCACTCTGATGTGTCTGTCCTTCCACAAGATATCTTAAAACCCAAACATCTCAAAGCATTCATATTTTAGGGGATAGTTCCTTTTTATTTAATGTGCATATCTATTAATTTTGAGGATCTTTCAGGTTTTCATTATAAGATAATGGCTGTTTGAAATGTTAAAATGCTGATATTTCTGAAATTGTCGTGCGTGAATAGAATGATAGTCATTTGAAAGGATTTTAAATATTTACTATTTTGCATAACATTTGCATAGAAATATTTACTATTTTGCATAAGGTATCATTAGTAAAAGATTTATTTTTACTTTTTTACTTTATATGATCACCATTTTGTCTGTCCCTATTAATAACTTTTGAATTAATCGACGAATTTTTATGAATTTGATATCAATTATTCCATTATTAAAGATAACAATAACATTGCATCATTTAACCCTCTAGCATCAACCATTTAAAAATGGCGGATGTTCAAATTTATGAAATTTTCTCTTAATATATCCTGAACTATTCATTAGATTTTTATGGTATTTAACAAGCTGGTCATGTCATTGAAGATGATCTCGAAGACATCAATTACTTCTTTATCTGCAATCATTTAAAAATGGTAGACATTAAAACTTTAATATCATCGAACTTCCTCCCTAATAACTTTTAAACTATTTGATTGAAATTTATAAAGTTTAGCAAAGAGGTTAAGATATTAATGAAAAATTTGAATTGATTTTAATTAGATCCGTCCATTTAAAAATGGCGGACGTTCAAATTTCTGAGGTTTACTCGTAAAAACTAAGAAATTATTTAATTAATTTTTATGACATTCTGTATATAGATTATGTCATTGAAGATGATTTCGATGACATGTACTTTAATTCCATATCTTTAATCATTCCAAAATAAAAGACAGGTTCGGAAAATAGACAAACAATTCTTTAGTTCTTTCCTAACTGCTTGTTAGCTTTTTACATTGAAGAGTTTTGCTAACATATTATTGATTTATTTCATTGGGACGGATAATAAAAAGTACATGAAATAAGAACTCGTTATATATTAATAGAAAAAAATAATTAATTTAATATTAAATGCATTTTATATACTATTAGTTATTCTCTTAAAATAGTATTAAATTGAAAAATAAAATAAATAAAAACGAATTAATAAAGCGCAGAATCTTGTTTTACAACGTGAATCTTTCAGTGCATGTTGTTTCTCCTACCAGAAGCATTTTCTACCAATAGTAACAATCACGAATATAATTAATATTTTATTAGAAACTTTAATAGCATTTAAAAATAAATTTAAATGTTTAAAAATAAGAGAAACAAAACAATATTCTTTAAAAATAAATTTAAATGTTTATAAATAAGAGAAACAAAACAATATTCTTTCTATACTGTATACGTAAATTATTTAAATTGGTCTGTTTTTTTTTTTAATATTAAAAAAAAGGAAAAAATCAAAGCAATAGGATAAATCATATATAGTAGAGTATATAATTTAGCCTATTGCTTTAAATATTGTAAAAACTTTATTTTATAAATGTAATTATACTTTGTTAAACTACATATATTTTACGAAAATTGGCTGTATGTATTCAATTTGTCTATCCACCATAAAATATTTGGAAAATAAAATGTCATAATTTAAGGCAACTAAAATTTTAGGAAATCATTCCCTATTAAGCGTGGTATGTTCCTATTAATTTAAGGGCGCTAAAGTAATCTCGTTACAAATTGGCGGTCATTAAACCTTGATGTGTGTGAAATTATTTATCCTACCCGGATGCCATTATGTTAATGTGAAAGGATTTTAAATATATTTTTCCGTCTTTGTGACATCAGACTGCTTGCAAAATATTTTAAGGAACAAAACTTTGTAGAGCATTCAAATTTTAGGTGATCTGTTATTTTTTAATAAATATATAAGTTGAATTCTCCATGTGATCTTGTTGCAAGATGACGGATTTCGAAATTTAAAAGTATCCATATATAATACTCGAAACTATATGTGGCACACGAAAAATATTATAATCATTTGAAAGCTTTTTTAATGAATATAACATTACTTACTATTGATAAATGTTTTACTCGTATTTTTATATTATTTTTTTCATCTAACTTTTCAAAGAAATTGCATAAAATTTATTCTAGTCCTCTTGGTATTAAATTTCGATAAATTAAATCCAATATTTGTAAATAATATTATTTATAATTTAATTTATAATTGTAATTTTT
>AYEL01010716.1:0-63662 GCA_000484575.1 Olivierus martensii | reverse complement strand
TTTTTTGTATTAACTGCCAAATTAATAATTATTTTTAAATTTACGCTACGGTGCCACCATCTATCGGATTAATAATTAATAATTTAAATTTAGGCTAAGGTGGCGCCATCTATTATTTAATAATTGAACTTTAATTTTTACTAATTTCCCGAAATTAAAAATTTGCCTTGGCCTGGAGTCAAACCATGAATTTTCGGTTACCGTCCTGATGCCTTATCAGTTGGACTATCAAGACATCAACAAATTTTCAATTTCAGGATGTATATAATTTAGATATTATTGGACTTATGCCAACAGCAGCACTTTAATTTCGGGAAATTAGTAAAAATTAAAGTTCAATTATTAAATAATAGATGGTGCCACCTTAGCCTAAATTTAAATTATTAATTATTAATCCAATAGATGGTGGCACTGTAGCATAAATTTAAAAATAATAATTAATTTGGCAGTTAATACAAAAAATAACCGCTGGGGGAAGTTTGGCTTGTATAGAGAATCATTGGAATCGCGTAAATCCCCTAGAAGATTGAAGAACAAGGTTTCTTAACCTTTTGTTTCATGAACCTCTTCTCAGACTAATATTTTTAAATGCACAAAATAAAATACAAAGGAAATCAGTTATTTTAAAATACAGTTAACAAGATAAAAAACATGAACACAGTAATATGCGCTATTCTCTCTTAGCACATTGACTAATAAAATGCATTTAACATATAGGAACCTTCAAGTTACGTTTTATTTATAAAAAGGTAAAGACATGTCAGTGTGAAGACTGTTGTTGATCACAGATACAACTAAGGCCAGTAGCAAAACTAGGCAATATTAGTGCCGACGCTCGAGCAGAGACCATTTGTCAGCACTTCATCGGTACTTCGTCATTTTGTATCATCAATGGAGGCATGGCCGGCGACCATAGGTTTATCTGTCTTGTTTGATATTTTCAATGACCAAGTGCCAACAGTCATGCACAATAAATGTTATCACAAAGAATAACAGATAGAAAGCGTGCTAATTTCATTTGGATGAGCAAAGTTGGAGTCACAATTATCGAACAAGTGGAATGTAATATGATAATACTGACATAATATAATATTGTCGTCGTAATATTATGAAATAACTACATCATATTAAAATCAAAAGATTTTATTTGAAGCATTTTTATTAATTAAAATAATCATAAATACTGATATGATGAAATATTTGAGACAGCTCTTGAACCACTGTATTCATGGTTCCTCTCTTCTCACGACGTTGAATCCATTTTCTGTCACGCCCTCGATGCCAAAATTTTGAGGAGGTGAGCTGCCTTCTTCCGTGCAAATAGTAACACATACTGCTAACAAGATATCATCTTCGATCTCTTCCTCTGCCATGATGTCAACAAATGAGGAGGCGGTGCAAGGAAAAGTAAGTCTAAGTTAATTGGTCGGTTGTAAATGTCACCAATGTTTCATTTGCACATGGCTGCCAGATAAGTCACTCTAGCAACCTGCTTACAACCTAATGATGTCACATCGTAAGCAATCTGGTCGACTAGTTTGCTACTGCCCTAATGCTATTGTAATTTATTGTATACATTTATAAGAGAAGGAAATGCTAGATTTAATTAGTGGTCAGTGAAAATAAAAATGAATTGATTTCCTCATATCCAAGCTCATGGACCCAAAAGGGTTCGTGGTCCCCTCATCTGAACAAAGGATCCTTGAATATTTTCCCACACTATGAAGCAGAACAAAGGGGCTACCCGTGTCAACTTCTTTATTAGAAGCTGGAAGAAGTTCAAATCTAGAATAGACCAGGGTATAAAAGGGAGCTGCTGACTGCTCACACAGCTGGTTAACACTAGAGAGCTAAACTGAGCAAATACAAAATGGATCTAAAGATTTCCTATTAAGGAAAGGATAATAACTGTATTTAGTACTTTTGCCCATCTGCTATTATCCTTTCTTTAAAAGGAAATTTTTATTCATATTTCCTCGGTGTAGCTCCCTCTAGCATTAACTGGGAGTGTGAAGAATTTGTTCTTGTCAGAACAGTATACAGTACCTACCACAACAAAATGTCTTCCTTTTTGTGCACATGGTTATTGCAACATTAAAACAACAATGGCAGAATTAAAACTAAAATTAATTGTGCTTTCAATTGAAGAAAAAGTAAAAATCTTGCAATTTTTGGGATACCTACAAGTACTCTTTCAACAATCATAAAAAATAGAGAAATTATTGAAAGAAACTATGACAAAAGGAAAGAAAGAAAGAAATTTGAAAATCAGCTTATCCCAAAGGAGGAGGAGTGTGGGGGGAAGTGGTTTGTTCAATGTTGCGATCAAGGAGTTCCAATCAGTGGATCAATTTTGCAACAAAGCCAAGGACTTTGCTAAGGACCTTGGTTACATCAGCAATTTCAAAATTAGTAACAGATGGCTGGAAAACTTTAAAAAGGGGCAGAATATTGTCTTTAGGAAGCATTGTGGTGAAATTGCATCAATTAACAAAGTGTCTGACAAGTGTGTAAAAAAGAAGGAAGCTCTTAACAATATGAGCTAGACAATATGTTCAATGTGGATGAAATCGATTTTTTTTTCAGTATTTACTAGACAAAACAGCTACATTCAAAAAAGAGAAATACCATGATGGTAAACTACACATGGCTGTACTTTTAGCAGTAAATCAAAGCTGCACTGAAAAGCTACCAATAATGATCAGGAGAACAACAAACCCAGGTGTTTTGCTAAGGTAAAATCATTTCCAATAGCGTACAAATCAAACCAAAAAGCCTGGATGACAACTGAAATTTTTTTTGCGCACTAATCAAAACCGCATTATTCAAATCCGCACTAATCAAGGGATTCCTGTAAAAGTATACAATCAACCTAATATCTTTATGATAAAAGGATCAATAGGAAGTTTTGTTTTCAAAACGAATTGAAATAATCATTATTGATAACAATTATACGTCTTTGTTTGCTTTAATAATTTATGTTTCCATAAAACTTATAGTTCACAATAATAATAATATAAAGTCAGGAAGTATATACAGTACTAAAAGAGTGTTAGTATATGTGCATACAAAATAACAAAAAAATTAGTTTTTCCTATAAAATTTTACTGAAAATAACTACAATGAACATAAAACATAATATTTCAAATGAATAAATTATATAAATGAATTATTACAAAAAATTTAAGACAATGATATCATTTAAGTTAATTAAACAGTTAAATTCCTAAATCAAGACAGAATGATCAAAACGTTGAATCTATCTTCATTACCGATAAAAATTCAGATAAAATTCTATCTGAAACGTTTCCTATGTTAACCTATGGGTGTTGGGCTTAATTAATCTCTAGACATGATGGCTTGACAACTATACTAATTCAACTGAAATATGAAATTTGTTCGCTTGTAAAACTGCTAATATTGCTAAATATGCTATTAGCAAATATTTTTGCGTAACATTTTTTTTATTTTAGAAACTATGAAATAAAGTTGTCTTGAACTTTATTGTAAAATTCCTACATTCCAAACGTAATAATTACTAACGTAGGGGAAGGTTGCTATCGATGGGCCACTTAAACAAAATGCTCCTTAAAATCGTCAAATTTTGCAATTTTACAGTTCTGTACATGTTAATATAAATATTACTTTTCATACTACACATATCTAGAAATAGACGTTACAATTATGAAATGTTAAGTAAATATTAGAAAAATAAAAATAGGTGCCATTGGCCCAATGAAGGAAACCCGTCGCCTTCATTGGGCCGGTAGCTATTTTATTTTTTAATACAGTATCACCTTAATACAAGTCAGTAAACTGTTTAAAACTGTTTTGAGCATGATTCGTAAATATAAAATGCTGATTATAAACCAATACAGACCACAGAAAATGTATTGAAACACGTTTAATGATAGATTTCTATTATTCACCCGGAATCATTAAATGCTACTTTAAAATCAGAAGTAGAGTTTTTGTTTACTCTTTTGTAACCATAAAATAATGCGAGAATCTACGAAATAACATTGAATTTTGTTTATTAGAAACAATTTAATGAAAATGAGAATTTGAGGGTAATTTATTATTAGTATAAAAAGAACAATAATCATATCTTGAAAATTTTAATAATATTATAATAGTAGGCTAATTATTTTTATATAATTAGCCTACTATTATAGTTTAGTATTATATAATTATTATATTATATTTATTAGTTTAGTATTATATTTACTACTATTGCCTTCAGTATAATTATTTTTTAATAAAGAAAATGAGATCATTATCTGATTATAGATTTAATTACTCCCGATAGGTTTTTTTTCTAAATCAGATACAATGATATTTTATTGCACAACTCGAAAATGTTGCAAAATATTAGCCTCGATATAGTTTCCATGGTTGGGCCACCAGCCCATTCATAGCAACTCAGACTGGCTCATTGAAGGCAACAAGCAGCCGGTATGCAATACGTCCTTGACTTCGGTTATAACAAAGTAAACTTCCATTGTTAATATGGCTAAATACCGCTGATTTAACACAGTTTTAAATATTATCAGTAACAACTAAAACACTATTAACATCTTACTGATATCCATATTTTGTTGACATTGAAAAATTAGAAGAATAGTACAAAAATCTTTCCTTTTTGTATAGGAATCTTGTTTGAGCGTGGATCGACTCACAGTTAAGATGGCGATTTTCAAGGTTTGTGTAGTTCACTAAACGGTCAATAGGTAGAACCTACAGTCAATAACTACAAAATAATGGAGGTGGCTCATCGAAGGAGCCGGCCCAATGATAGCACCCTTCCCCTAATATTGCACTATTAATAAAAATATAGGCATCGTATTTTAATTTAATAAATGCTATAATTATAAAATGTGTTACAGTCTGTATATTAAGAGTTTTCCCCTAGAAATATCGTCACACGTGATGTTATAGTCTTTAAGCCAATACAAGGAAGACGGAAATATCGCTTAGTTCTTCCCAAAGAATGGTTCTTCCTATATTAACGATGTTTACTAGCAATTAACAGAAAGTCCGAACAAAACAGAATGTCCATTCAGTTTATATTTGCAACAGAATTAATAGTAAGTAGAACGATGGGAGACCGTCCCATAGTTAGTGACTTGTGAAACCTCTAGGAGAGAGGATTTCTTGATTTCATGGACTTTGTATGATGAATTGGAGTCTGGAGACGGATTGAAGATCAAAAATTTTAATTCATAAATTTAGTAAGGGCGAATATGCATTTCTTATTTCCCCAAAACTTAAGAAAGCATCTGAACAATTCGCATAAAATTTTATAAGAGAAACTTCGGCAATGCTTGTGTTCAGAAACGAAATTAAAAGTGAACTCAAGCATTGCTTTATAAAATTTTATGAGAACTGACGAAGTGTTTCCTTAAGTTTTGGGAAGTACGAAATGCATATTCGCCCATAACCGTATAAATTTATTAATTAAAGTCCTTGATCTTCAATCAATCCTTGATCCTCATAACTCCAATTCATCATCCAAGGTCCATAAAGACGGGAAATCCTCAATTCTAGAGATTTCAGAAGTCACTAGAATTAGTAGATTTATAATTACAATCTTAATAACGAACGAATCTTTGAAACGAGGATAATTCGTAGAATTCAGGGGCAATATAGAAACCATTAGAAGAAAATTTTAATTTAATTTGTCCAGAAATATAACAAAAATTTTCCAAAATTGTAGAAACTAAATAGGAGAATCAAAAGTCCATTAATCGTCACTTAATTCTTATAATACAGCTTGACATTTTTATGTATTTAAACGATCATCTGTCATTCTATTCAAGTCAGACTACATTTTTTAAACGTTCATGATGCAATAAAAATAATTATTTTTTAAAAAATCCTATTGATTTACTTCTACTGTCCGTCCACGAAATCGCGCCTAGCTAAGGTAGATGAGTCCAAACGCGAAAGGAAGAGTCGCAGTCGGTATAATGACGGGTGGGAATTATTGAATTAATATTATATTAAGTTCTGTTAAATATACTATTTCCAATGTCGAAGCTAATCATTCAGCATTCGACATTACAATAAACTTCCATTCAACGTCGAAACTAATCATTTAGCATTCGACATTACAATAAACTTCCATTCAACTTCAGTTATCTCGCGTTTGAAAACATCCATGTGCGAAGCTGTCATCCCTATTTTGTCACTGGACTCGTTCAGTTAGCGCACGCGTACTTGCGTTGATGGTCGCGGTTAAGCTGGACGGACAGTACTCAAATGTTTATTTCATTTCAATCATTCAATTATTTTCATTGATTATTTTATTATACGAATGACAAATATATTGTAGCTATAAATATCAACTTTTAGTATATGAATGATGTTATATGAAATCTGGTTTTTATAATCGCTTTTCCCCGACGATGAATCGATTTTCCACGCTCCAAATTCTAATAATCTCATCATAAACCAAAAACAATCCATACCAAGAAAACGAAACTTACTGTAACCCTTCAGTCACTGACAAAAACCATTCGTTAAGTACTCTTTTCTCATTAGTTGAAAACGAAGAGAAAACTCTAAGTGAATATGCTATAGTTTACTATAAAGCTATATATTTAGCTTATCCTATATTTCTATTCAATGCTATTAATGTTTCGCATCGCATTTTTCTTTACTTTAGAAAAAACCAACTACAAAATATAGTTGTTCGCTTATAAAATTCCTATACACACATATTTAACGCTATTAATAAATGTTTTTGCATCGAATTTCGCTTTAGATAGTATCTGAACATTTTACAATGAACATGAAATACATTTCAAGTTAATAAACTACAAAAAAAATTAATAAAATATATCAACATTTCAATCAACTTAGCAATAAAAACAACAATAAATACAGTACAGGATAATCAGCACTTTTAATCTGTTCTTGATAAAAATTGATTTCTATCTGGAATGTTTTCCTACGTTAAGAGATTTAAGAGAGTTAAACTAAGCTATACATATATTTACAACTAGACTGATGTTTTTAATTAAAACATTCGAATATTTTGTTCAGAAACTGCCTTAGAATAAGAAATTTGTTCGTTTTTAAAATATATAAATTTCTAAATGATTAATAATACTGTAATAGGAAATATTTGCATCTAAGATTTTTAGATTTTCGATTATAATTACAGTTGTGTCTCTGTAATCCGGCCCTTAGCCAATCCGACACTTTCAGTAATCCGACATTCTGCGAACCGTCGCGCAGTCCGCGTGAAATTTTCATGTCACAACTTGTCCATGTGCGAGAGAGAAAAATGATGTAAAACAAATTGTCAGTCACTATTCGTTCGTTGCGCAGGCATAATAGTCGCACTAATTTTTAAGCTAGGTATACTGTTTACTGTAAAATTGTGTGTTTTTATTGTATCAGTGTTTGTTGTTTATCATTATATAATGTCGGAAATCGGAAAAAGTGAAAAACAAAAACGCAAGACATTGACTATGGTCGAAAAAGCAGAAATAATTAAGAAACTTGACAAAGGAGAAAAGTTTAGTGATTTGGCTTCGTTTCATGGTATTGGACGAACACTATTTATGATAATTAAAAAATCGGGATAAAATTAAGGAATTTTGTGAACTATTTGAATAGCAAGAGCAGTGATAGGAAAGTCTTAATAAACTAAGCGTATTCGTTTGTGTGATTCCATTTTTTCATTGAATATCCAATAATCCGACAAGCCTCGGAACCATATGTGTCGGATTATGGAGACTCTACTGTAATTAAATATTTTAGTTCTTTTCTTCCGTTTCACAATGAGCAATTACGTTTCCGTTTGCAAAGTATCTACTGCTTTTTCAAGTGTCTAAATCGAATGTAAGATATCTCAGATAATTATATTACATATTAAATTTTGGATAATCAAATTAAATCATTAAATAATTTTCAATCATTAATTAAATCATTTTCGAAGAATATAATATACTGTATTCATTTATTCTTCGCCAGATTGTTAACCTGCTATTCAGGTATATACGAAAACTATTGTTTATACATTCTATATAACATATGTTGAATTCAAAGTTTAAAATAGATTAATAGCTTGTAGAATGAATAAACAGTAAACTGCAACAAGATAAATTTACCATACAATTTGTATATTTTAGGTTGTTTCCCATAATATATTAAATAATGACTACTTTCAAGATACAAATAAAAAGTTTTATTTCTTAAGAAATAATAGTATTTCTCTTTCCGCAAGTAAATACATAATTTATATATAATAAAAAGGCAAATAATAAACTAAATATTTTATGTGGATTTTTAACTAATGTGTATCTATTTAGATTTAATCTTAGACCATTATCTGAGTTGAAACTCTATAATAATTAAAAACTCTGTTTAAAAATAAAAAGAAAAATATAATCATTTTTAACTTCCAATATTAAAATAATTTATTACAAGATATTGTATTTCTTAACTCGCTATAAATTAAGCATTTCTCAAACTTTTCATAAATGCTTATCACCAAAATCAAAATTCAAAAATTTCTCTACCACCAACAAAAATATGCCTCGTATACAAAGAGAAAGTCGAGATGACAGGATTACATACATTGCAAAGCCCGGAAAAAAATGGTACTAATTGATAGCGAGTCGAGACACGCAAAATATTCCTAATGAATTAGGGATCAAAGGTCAAAGGTTAGCGAGATATACAGAAGTCTAGGCAACATAGGATAATGGAGCACGTGTATGGGACGATTCGCGCGCACACCGCAGAGATGCCAGGCACAGCGTCATGAATGATATATTTGTCAAGTATGATTTTGAAAGCCTCTTTCCATCCCTCCAAACAGAACCCGTATGCTTGCTCTTCTACAGGTTCCTTCTAGAAAATCTACCAGGGTCACATCTTTACGCTCAATTAATAACAGATATTGCACATATGGTGTGTTATGAGTAGATAACACACCATATGTGCAATATCTATCATAATCATCATATATTGTGTATGCACCGTTTACCTTTCAGCCTGTATATCTCGTTAGCCTTTGACCTTTGACTCCTGGTTCACTAGAAATATTTTGCGTGTCTCGATCCCCTATCGATCAGTATCGATTTTTTTCCGGGCTTTGCAATGCATGCAATCTTACCGTCAAGATTATAAACGTACCACTAGTCGTGTCTTGCGTACCACTGGTTGAGAGCTGTTGCTCAGTGATGTACACTGCTTCATTGTATATCCTGACGGCCAACTCAAAATTCGATACGACGTAAAACGGGAGAGAAGATGCATTTAATATAGTTATTATTTATTTAGAATTGGCAGCATCACGTTCAGTGTTGACACGTTGCTGGCATTCTATTATCAAATTGAAACTTGACTGCTGTCAAGCTTCATTATACAATTGTATAATGGATTGCTTGATTGCTGTCAAACAATCCATTATACAGTCATACATCGCCTTACGTTGTTAATTCGTTCCAAGACTCGCGACCTTAGTCGAATAAATTCTTTAAAAAACGATCTAAACCCCTTATAAATTACCTGTAACGTTGGTAATAACATTTTTAAACTTCTAAATAATTGTATAATTATTTTGCATATTTTAATCATTATTTTATTCATTTTTATGTATTTAACATATTCTTGTACGCAGCATAAAAGTTGAACAAGAGTGATCTTCGGCGTAAAGACGCAGCGTCTAGCAATATACAGGAAGTAACATCATCAGCATCTATACACCGACATATTTACATCGCGTTTTACGCCTGTGAGACCCAGCCTTTAGGAGACTTTTATTTTCTCCTATTAAAAAAAAATCGAGGTAAGACTGTACTGTATATATTTGAAATAAACAGTAAAATTAAATGAAAGTTAAATGAACAATTCGTAAATCTAAATCAAAGGTTTCAATGTCTGATCCTAGCCATCTTAGATTGTTGGAGTAGAAAGTGTAAACATTCAATTTGTTATTTTACAGAAAAAAAATCAGTGACATGCAAATGCTAGATGACAATCTGAACGTTGATTCAGATTGTCATGTAACATTTCATAAGGTTTCGAAACTATAAGAGATAAAGTTTTTATTTACTTTAAACAAGAATTAAATAAATAGTAATATCGAGATATCAAAATGTCACAACAAATTTTTTTATCTTGTTCGATTCGCTTAGAATTTAATTGTTTTGGTTTTCATTAAATTACAATATTTATTTAATAGAAAACGCATTACAATAAAATAACAGATATGAAGAAACTAAAAAAAATAAAAATATTGAAAATAAGTTTATTTGCAAATGATAATAGTGTAGTTTATTCATCGCTAAATCATAAACTTATAAGGCAGAACGTCGATTATCCGAACTAACTGGAACCAAGATTTTTCAGATAATCAAACATAAATGAAAATATCCATTTTATATAAAAAGTAAAATTAGGCTAACAATTAAATTATTGTGGGCAATGTTATTATTACTAAGCTATATTTTAAAGCACAGTATTATAAAAAAATTAATTTAGAAATGGTTTATAAATAATAACCATACCATTCACACCCGCAACATCTGATTTTTAATTCCTCCAAATTAAGACTATTTTTATAATATATTAGAGAGATTTCCGAATAATTAATTCGAATGCATTATTGGGCAGGAATAATCCTTCATCACAATAGCAAATGCATTAAGATACTATAATTTTTTGGGAACACAATATTTCATATTAATTGATGATATATTTTATATCAGGGCTGCCCAACCATTCGATCCCGACAAGCTTTTTAGTCTATTGCAAGCCTCGACCATCTTCAGATCAACTCGCTTGTTAAACTTCCACTTTACAATATGTAGTAAAGGTGGATCTGTGTTCTTGTTGAATACAGACCACCTTTACTACGTAGTCTGAGTTATCTCTAAAAGATACAGATAGAGAAAACACGTAGATTTGAGTTATCCCTATGTGTTTTCGTTCTTTGTGTCTTTTATTATTTATTAAGTAATAGCAGATCAGATCAATCGATAGAATAAAATATATCAAAAACAATAAATGAAGATTATTTTGATGAGTAAGCAAAAGTTAGTTGGACTAATGCGTTTACAGGTTTAAATGTTTTTCCTTTCTTTATTCCACTACTCGGGTCTGGACAACAATATATCATTGTTCGGTACTAGAAGGGCAAAATTTATTAAAAAATAAACTTCTTCAATTATTTAAATTTTTTTTCTTTTTTAGCCATTTTTATGAGCGTAGAAAATAAAATTAAAATCTGTCATTACCATAACGAATGGGAACACGATTTCTTTTTGACATGATTAATGGCAAATGTTCTTGTGTAATATGTAATTCAGTTGTTGCTATTCTAAAAAAGAAAAATATCGAAGACATTTTCGAACAATGCTCTCCAATTATGAAAATGAATATCCGAAATACGCGGAGCAAAAATTATAGATTTAAAATCGAACTTGCATTGGCCACAAAATATGTTCATAAAAATTTTAAGATTATCTCTTTCGTCATATAATCCAAAATTTGAATCAATTGCAAAATCTACACAATGCCAAAAATTTTGGTTTATATACCCATGCATTCGTAGTTATTTTCATATTAGAAAGAATTGATTTATTTTATAATAAATTTTGAATTATATAGATGACATGGCTATTTTTGTACTTTTATTCCCTGGATATCGGTAGATCGCTATATCTCTCCTGTGAAAAAAGTAGCTTAAGGTCATACAAAGGTTGGGCAGCCCTGTTTTATATCATTTTAACATTTGGAGCGAAAAAAATTAAAATTTAAAAATAGGGAAAAAGTAGAAAAAGATAACGGGATATATAATGAATTAAAAAATATTATTTTTTAGTTCTAAATATATAATAACTATATTAACTGCATCTTTCTCCCGTTTTAAGTCGAATCAAATTTTGAGTTGGCCGTCAGGATATACAATGAAGCAGTGTACATTGTTGAGCAGAAGTTCTCAACCAGTAGTACGCGAAACATGACTAGTGGTACGTGTATAATCTTGACGGTAAGATTGCATGCATTGCAAAGCCCAGAAAAAATCGATACTGGGTCGAGACACGCAAAATATTCCTAAGAACCAGGAGTCAAAGATCAAAGGCTAACGAGATATACGGGCTGAAAGGTAAACAGTGCATACAGTTTGACGCTGTGCCTGGCTTCTCTGCGGTATGCGCGCGAATCGTCCCGTACTGCATTTTTCTTAATTGCTGTTTCATGAACATTTTGTGTGTGTATCTGATATAGTATTATAATATTTCTTAACACATGATGAAATCAAAATGAAAATTATTTTACAATGATACGTGCTCCATTATCCTATCTTGCCTACTTCTGTATATCTCGTTAACCTTTGACCCCCTAGTTCATTAGGAATATTTTGCGTGCCTTGACTCCCCTATCAATCAATACCAATTTTTCCGGGCTTTGCAATGTGTGCAATCTTACCATCTTGACTTTCTATTTGTATACGAGGCATATTTTTATTGGTGGTACAGAAATTTTTGAATTTTGATTTTGGTGATACGCATTTATGAAAAGACTGAGAACTGCTTAATGAGTTAAAAATACAGTATCTTGTAATATTTTATTTTACTATTGGAAGTTAAAAATAATTATATTTTTTCTTATTTTTAAACAGAGTTTTTAATTATATATAGAGTTTCAACTCAAATACTAGCCTAAGATTAAATCTTTAGATACATATCATAAAAATCCATATAAAATGTTTAGTTTATTTGTTTGTTTGCTTATATATATTATGTATTTATTTGCGGAAGAGAAATATTATTATTTCTTAAGAAATAAAATTTTTTATTTGTATCTTGTAAGCAATAATTATTTAATATATTATGCGAAACAATTTAAAATGTACAAATTTCATGGTAAATTCATCTTGTAACTTAGGTTTAGTGTTTATTCATTCTACAAGCATTAATCTATTTTAAAATCTGATTTCTGCGCATGTTATGTAGAATATATGAATAGTTTTCGTATATACCTGAATAGGAGGTTAAAATTAAAGTTTTCAATTAAAAACGAACAACTTTCTTATTCTAAGGCAGTTTCTGAACAAAATATTCGATGTTTTTAATTAAAAATATCAATCTAGTTATAAAACGATATCTACAGCTTAGTTTAACTCTCTTAAAACCCTTCATACCCCAAGTGGGTGGGGAGAGCAAGAAAAGGAGGATTTTTGGAATTCTTTAGATCAAAATAATATGTAGAATATAAAAATCTTGGATATATATTATATATATATATAATGCATATCCAATCATATATATTACTGTAAATTCCAGTATAATACGCTCTCCTATAACGCGACGAAAAAATTGCGATTAGTGCTCATAAAACGCTATAAACAGTCCCGTATAACGCGTAGGATAAATTTTTTTAACATTACTTATCTGTTATTTATAATAGCCATTGATTGTAATAAAAAAACCAAACGATGTTTATCTCGTATCCATAACAACTTTAACAACTTTTCGGTCGGCTTATACGAATCCGCATTTTCGGAGTAACTGATATACAGGGTCTGCTTGTATATAATAGTTTTAAAAATATAGTTTACCTGTATTCTGTTCTGTTTTTTTTTTCCTTTATTAAAAGAAACTTTCTTTAAAACAAGTTAATTAACATAATGCACACAATAAATTCATATTCGAAACTAAAGCATATCTGATCAGCAATATGTGATCAGTGCTGGAATTCAGACACAAGTTTATATTTGCCTAAAATCGTCTGATATGCGTGTCTCGTATAACGCGGAACGTATCCTCCGCGTTGTACGGGAGTCCACTGTATATATTGATATATAATATATCCAATCAAAAATATTTAATACTCTATATGGCACGATTCTTCTTTCCACGGAATCTGAGATTTTTGCATAATATTTTTAGTCATATTACTAGTAGTAAATCGGTATATAAATCAATCGCGAAATGGAACCGATAAGTAGCTATATGAAAAAGTACTTATCGCAACAAAGTATCGATACCTGTGCGCGACGCCATCTTGAAAGGAACAATGTCTTGCGCGACATTTTCAAGATGTAAAATTACATGAATTAATGTTATAGAAGAGCGATTTCCTTATATGAATTCGCATTATAGGAGAGCACGTTATACGGAAGTTAACTGTAATACAACTTGAAGGTGTCGCGCAAGAATTATATTCAAACTCCTTGGCAAGAACACTTTTTAAGATGGTGTAATTATATTGCTTATGATTTGCAAATATATTATATATTAATGTATATATAATATATAAATCCATAAATTGCATGAGTAACTTATGGATTTCAGCATAAAATCATAACCCATATGATTGAAAAATAATTCCCGGCATATTTTTGGCTTTTAAAACAAGGTGTAAAACCGTACCAGGTTTTCGTCATTACAATGATGGTCACGTGACGTTTTACTTCTTGTTCAATATGGCAGCGGTACATAGTTCGTTTACCAATGCTGAGATAAATATTTCGAAATATCTGCTAATCGGTATTTACCAATTCTGAGATAAATTTTTCGAAATATCTTCTAATCTGTGCATTAATTTTTGATCAGTTTGATGAGATCTATCGAATGGTATCACATTTGGCAATTCCGTGAAAAGCAGAATTCAGCCCTCTATATAAAAATATAAGCCTATCTATAAGCAAGGACAATTGAAAATACATTAAAATATTTATCATCATTTAGATGTGTCTACTTGGTGGATGATTTAAGAAAGAAAAAAAGAATTAATAATAATCAGGGTGACAGTATGTAAATTGTAAAAAATGCCCTAATTTCTAACTACAGGTATTATACTTGGCTTGATTTTTATATATCGGATGTTTTTGACTGAATATCGTTTATTTTTAGATGAAAACGTTTTTCTGAGAAAGATATTCTAATACTGTAGAAACTTAAGTAACACACCATGAATTGCCCGAGCAATGCCGGGCACGGGTATGCTAGTATTTTTATACAATAAATAAAAATGTATATACCATTTATACTTAAATTTAACATCTATATAAATTAGCAGGAAGAATTATTCATATAACTATAGATAGGGCTATAACTAAATAAAACAAATAACTTACCTGGGCCACTAAGCATGGCTTTAATAGTTCCTGATGTCAAGGCGTGTTCTCGCTTAATAATAAATTCATGTCCATCTGATGAAATTAATTTGACATACATAGCATCTGGCCCTTCACAACCACCATATACCTTCTCCTCCTCTTGTTTTTCATCCCTAGAATCTGACATGACTGTGTCAACCAACTAAACACACTAAGAAGAAAAATCATCATCAGCATTAATTTATTGAAAAAACATTAAATAATCTTTAATGAAACAAATAACTTATTACTAAGAAGTGTCAAAAAATTTGAATCTTGCTTGTTAAGACATTATTTAATGAAGTATTTCGTAATAAAATTATATAGTAGTGCTCAATTAAGTTTTAAATTTAAAAAAAGTTTATATATTTATATTGTAATTACTTTTCTAAAAGAAAAATTCATCAAGGCTAATTTTTCTTAACAAGTTACCTGTCCGAGATGTATCCAATTTATTAATCTACTATTATCTGGAAAGAATATTTTGTTATATCTTTCAAAAAATATTAAACTATAGATGATAAAAATTCATAACATTAAGCTTTAAAAGACCATTATTAGGAATCCAATGAAATTAAATTTGAAAAACTGGTAGAGTATTTTTTTAGTAAGGAAGATTATAGTGCTATTGCCACAACAGACTTAAAATTACTTAATGTTAAGTGATTTATCTTTGCATCTTTCTGCTTCTGCACTATTGTAAAACCTGAAATTCAAAACTAGTACAAGACAAAGTAATTTCTGCAGTCCTGTGCTAGTTTTTGAATTTACTATTTAGTGATTTGAAATTTGAAACTGTTCTTATCAATGAAATCTGATCATAATAAAATTAAATGTTCAAAAAAAAAATCAATAATTTATGATTAAATAATGATCTATCTAAAAAAATGAAAATATAGCCTTTAAAATCAAGCAAATCATCATCAAACTATTTATATATATGTTAAAGAATTTTTATTTGTTCATTATTATTGACAAATAAGTAGATGAGTTTATATTCAGATGAACATGCTTTAGGCACAATTTGGAAATAAGGTTATTTATATAAGGTGTTGGTGAAACATAGTGGCCAAAGGGTGTACTGCTGCTCCTGTAAAGGATGGTGGTTTTGTCAAGTTGAATGTGAAAAGAAATATAAAGTTAAAAAGAAAAAGGAAAAAGAAAAACGAACTTGTTTGTGACATACATGTAGTGGTGGAGAAGTGTTACCGGAGGGAAGATCCGTCGGCTAACAACGGAAGGAAGATTCGTTTCGAAATATTAAAATGTTAATTAAGTAAAATTTGAGAATTTGAATTAGTTAAGAATATATTAAAATGTGTTAGTTTAGATTAACTTTAAAAATATTTATTTATGTAGTATCTATCTTTTTGTAATGGTTGATATGTAAATTATAATCAAGATATAACCTGTTGCCAGTAGAGGGAGTTGAGATTCCCTTACAAGAGATTGATGTTATCGTGGTTGTTGGTGCTTTTTGTCAGTGTGGACTAACATCTGGTTTTTGTTTGTTTGTGTGTTGTCCGTTGTGGATACTGGTTAGAAATAAGTAAATTCTTGAATACCAAAGTGATTATAAGGGAATCTAAATGTAAGTTATTGAAATTTTTATTGATGATAAAGTGTTTCTAACATTGGAAAATGGCGTCATTTTTAGAGGCGGGCACGAATTTACCTCTTGGGTCCGTCAGACAGAATTTAAAGTTAATATCTCGATAAGTACTGAGCCAAAAGAAACATCTGGAGAGGGGGGCGAAGTCAATGAACAGACGACGACAGGACTAAGGGTCCTAAGCGTCACACTCCTCCTCAATTCACCATTTTGATTTTTCTGATTTCATAGCAGACAGTAGTTTCTGCTACAAATCCAATTCTATTATATTGTATAACTATGTACGTGATTTGAAATGCTTTATATAATGTTTAACATTTATTCATTCCAATTAGTGTTTATATTTTTGATTTTTTAATAATAAGTATTTGAAAAAAGGAACTAACTCAAACTGAGACCTACCCATATAAAAAAAATTTTAAATCAAAACCACAAATTTTTCAATTACTAACTGAAGTAACATTCAGTAAGCTGGATAAAGGAAAGTTAAAAATATGATTTTAATAATATTTTTAATTATAATTTGAGTTTTTATAAACAGCATTTATCACAAAACAGTAATCAAATGCAAGCAATCTAATACAATTGCACATCAGAATTAATTGAACATTTTATTATGAAATAATTATAGCATAAAACATTAATTTTTTTTAGTATGAATTACAGGTAGGCCTCGATTAATTCAAATAATGGGTCCCACAAATTTCTCGAATTATTTAGGTATTAACTATATGTAAAATATGGTAATTGGTTCTTGCTTTGTGAGATCCGGCCAATTAACTATATGTAAAATATGATAATTGGTTCTTGCTTTGTGAGATTCCTGTAACTATATGTAAAATATGGTAATTGGTTCTTGCTTTCTGAGATTCCAGCATTAGCCAATGAATAACCACAATACTGTGTAAGAAACATTTATTTTCATATTTTACATCATTGTTCATCATCTAAATCAGTGCTTCTCAAACTATGGGTTGCGATCAAAATTGGGGTCACAAAGCGAAATCCTGGGGTCACTAAAATTAAATTCAAACACTTGAATTTCAGTTTATATGTAATTTCACAAATGCTCAATATTTAATGTATGACAATATATGTATTTTCAGTGTAGTTGGTTGACTGTGTTCATCTCTAACTGTGTAAATGATTTATGTACTTGTATGTTTTTCTTTATATTTAATACCTGGGGTCGCAAAAAATATCAATGAAAAATGGGGTCATGAATGAAAAAAGTTTGAAAAGCACTGAATTCTAAATTAATAACTTACCAGGAATTGCATCTCATACCATCATCAAAAGTGTTCCTGCTTTTTTATCCATTGATACTTTTTAAAAGAGAAAATTCTGTACTATACTGTATGTATATGATGATATACTTTTTAAAAGAGAAAATTCTGTACTATACTGTAAGTATACGATACTACTTTTTAAAAGAGAAAATTCTGTACTATACTGTATGTATATGATAGTAGATTTAAAAGAGAAAAATCTGTACTATACTGTATGTATACAATAACAAAGCTGAATAATAGTAATGTTGAATAGCTAATGGATACTGTTTTATCCATTGATACTTTTTAAAAGAGAAAATTCTGTACTATACTGTATGTATATGATGATTATAGTTTCCATTTCGATACTTTTTAAAAGAGAAAATTCTGTACTATACTGTATAAACCTCTTCTTTTTTTCATTTCCTGTTTTATCATCAAAAGTGTTCTAGCTTTTTTATCCATTGATACTTTTTAAAAGAGAAAATTCTGTACTATACTGTATGTATATGATGATTATAGTACGATAACAAAGCTGAATAATAGTAATGTTAAATAGCTAACGTCAAAAAGCCCATCTTTCTGGTGTTTTACTGATAACAAAGCTGAATAATAGTAATATTAAATAGCTAACAGCAAAAAAAGCCCATCTTTCTGATGCTTCACCCCTTCAAACCCAAAAGTGACTGTTCTTGGACTGCTCTTCGTCCAGTTTTGCTAACCGATAATTAACATTAGGCTAATTTGTTAATTGACATAAAGGGGATGGACCTTTGTTAGTATGACTTTTTGTTAATGGACATCATAAAAGGAGGCGGAGCTTTGTTAGTAAGACTAGTTCATTGGCTTACAACTCGCATTAATCAAATATTTGCTCGCACTAAGTGAAAAACAGCATCTGGTCTATGCTTACAACTGGCATTAATCGAATATTTGCTCGCACTAACTGAAAAACGATGCAACTCACATTAATCGAATATTTGCTCGCACTAACTGAAAAACGGTGATTTTTATAAGTTGCACTAATCGAATATCGCATTATTCGAACTCACACTAACTGAGGCCTACCTGTAATACAAATCTGTCCTCTTCATTATATAGTATAAATTACACTATTTTACACTTGCCTAATTATGGAAAGAACTCTTACAATATCAATCTTAAAATGCACTGAATATGAAAAATCTAGATTTCAAACATATTAAACAAATTGAAAAAGTGGATTTTGGAATTGAAATATAGTGTGAGTGAAAGAGTTTGAGTGTGTGTGTAGAATTAGCATGATGCCAAAATACAATTTTTCCTAATCAAAAATCATTAAAATTTTCAAAAAGAAAGAAAGGAAAGAACTCTTACAATATCAATCTTAAAATGCACTGAATATGAAAAATCTAGATTTCAAACATATTAAACAAATTGAAAAAGTGGATTTTGGAATTGAAATATAGTGTGAGTGAAAGAGTTTGAGTGTGTGTGTAGAATTAGCATGATGCCAAAATACAATTTTTCCTAATCAAAAATCATTAAAATTTTCAAAAAGGAAGAAAACAAAATATTAATAAATCAGAGAAATTGATAAATGCAAATGGATTTTTTGTAGAGATGGTCCTCTAGTTACAAACAGAATTACAATTTTGTATAGATATGAATGCACCATTTTTTCATTTTTGAAAATTGCCTAAATTTTAAAAAATTAAAAAATGATAAGAAAATGACCTTATCATAAAGAAACATCACAGAATTTTACAATTATTTAATGTGCTGTGAATTTAATTTTAAGTGAATTTTTCACAAGTCTTTGTAATTAACAAAAAATTCTGATATAATGGTGATTTTAAAAATATGGATAATTTAATATGTATGCAATATTGTAATTTTATACAACTGTTTGCAATCTTGTACCTTATTGCATCATTTTTATTGCCTTACTATAATAAAAATTAAGGACATCAAAATAGCTTTCATTTTTGAAGCATCATCAGATCTAACACTAATATATATACTACTATACAGGATGGAAGAAAAGTCTACCCCACCAAATAACTTGATAACAATCATAGATTCAAGATTCAAAAATCAAAAATCTGTTAATGCCAAGAAATAGGAAGTCATGGATCGGATACCCAATGTTGACCTTCAAATGAGCTAATTATGCAAATGAGGACAGTTACAAATTTTACACTCAAAAACAAGCACAAGACTGCAGAAATTACTTTATTTGACAAACATTATCAACCCTTCTTCGGGGTCATTATCAGGTTTAAACCTGATGATGATCCTGGAGGGTTGAAAACATTTGTCAAATAAAGTAATTTCTGCAGTCTTGTGCTTGTTTAAGTGTAATTGTTTTGCAATAGTACAGAAGCAGAAAGTTGCAAAGAAGTTACAAATTTATCTCAAACTAACATATAGGGAAAAATTTCAATTACAAACTTGCTCAGCATTCAATTCTGAACACAAAAAAAAGCCAACAAAATTGGATGAATAGTTCAGTTTAAAAATGAAAACATTTTTACATGCAAAGATTGACACTTATTTCTGACAAGTAACAAACCAAACACCAAACATAACATTCTAAATCAATAAATTGAAAACAGCCTAATCAACAAGCAAAAACTAATCAAGAATGTGCTAAAAAGGTCTTCTATCAGCACCCAACTACAGTTGAATATGATGCTGGATGGAGTTCTTCACAACTTTTAGAGCAAGGGTATCAAACTCACGGCCCACAACAAATACTTTTGTGACCAAGACAAAAAAGTCAATAAAGTTGGTGTGCTTGAATTTTACAAATATCTGCCTACCAGGTTTGAAAATACGAGAAAATTTGCACATGAAATTATTTCCATGTTTGCAAGTACTTTTTAGTGTGAGCAGTTATTTACGATTATGAAAGGAAAAAAGTCTCTTAAGATCCAGAATTACTGATATTCACCTTCAAATCAGTTTTAAAAGTAATCACTGCAAATAAGATTTTTCCCAAAATAGAAAAGTTGATAGCATAGAAGAGATGTCAAATGTCAGGAAGCCAACATTAATTTTACTGTTGTCCTATTATACTTTTTGAAATAAACTTACATTTCTACAAAAAGTGAAGTTTTTTTGATGGCTCACAAACTTTGCACCTTGTTTATTTGGCCCGTGTTAGCCTTTGAGCTTGACACTATTGCTTTGGAACAAGTGTGTCAAACTCATTTTAATTCAAGGGCCATTTAATGAGCCTGTAAGCTTGCAGTGGGACATATCACATTTAAATTCTTTTTAAATTACATTTTGGAGTAAGGATTCAGAAATATAGATAAGATAATTAAAAAAAAATTGTGTAATCAAATGAATATATTACAAAAATATATAATTAATACATAATTGCTTTTAATTAGAGATTTTTTTTTAATTTTATTTCTCGCTATCAATCTTTAATTTTCCATTAAGCATTAAAAGCTGCATTTTCTGTAAAAAAACAAAAATTTGAATTAAAATTCTTTAAATTCAAATAACCATAACTACTTACATTTTTTAAAATAAATTAACACAATAAATAAATTTTTAACAAACCTGTTAGCGCGGTTTTTTTGTACACATCCTTCAAAGAGGAACTGTTTGGAACTTGATCATTATATTTGTTTATCCAAAAAAATTACAGGTTCTCATTTATGGATTTCTGTTTTCTGATAAGAAATTTCACACAAAACGACTTTGTCCTTGCAGGAAAGCACTTAGTTTGTGTTACCAATCTGAAAGATCAGTGTCACTGTACATACATGTCCAATAAGGCAATCAAAAAAAAAAAAAAAAATCTCTTGAAATTTCATTAAAATCAAACTAGTGTATCATAATATATGATGAAGCTACAAAGCAACAGTTACTTCCTATTATTTCATAACATTGTTCTGATTTTCATTTTAGTTAAGAGTGTTGAGGGACAAAAAAAAATCACATCGAGGGCCAGATGTGGCCTGCGGGATGCCAGTTTGACACCCCTGCTTTAGAATGTCAGTAGAAATCTCTGCACAACAGTAATGTGGTCTTGAAGATTCTCTATTGTTATTATGCTAAAATGAAAGTTGTTATGGCCTCCTCAATTGTTGTTTGTGGGCAAATTGAATTTGGGCTTTTCAAGGAATTGACTTGTGATAGAAATAAGTATTTCATTTTTGAGTGAACTAATCATCCAATTTTGATGAAGTTTTTTACTGTGTTTTTTAGAATTGAATGCTGAACAAGTTTGTAATTGAATTCATTTTGAACCCATCCTTACATTTCACTCAAAAAATAATAATTACAAAGTTTTTACTTTCTGAAAAATGTAGAATTGAAAATTAAGCCAAACAACACAGGCAAACACCAAAGTAGCCCAAAAAGAACTGACAAATCAAAAATGACATCACACAATTTCATGCATGTGCATGCACCAACCTGCAAAACTCAAGATGTTGAATTGTCAAGGCACAACTGTACTACATACATGGCTTAAAACATCATTTATAATGTTTAGCCTTTACTTGTTTAAATTAATGTTAATATTTTTGATCTTATTAAAATTTTACAGGTGGTCGTTAGTTTTTTTTTAAAAAAAGTCTTCAATTATAATAACAGCTAACCATGAAAATTTGAACTTACAACAGCTGTCATCAATGATTCTGTAATAATAGCAGCCATTATTACAAAACTATTATAAAATACCATGACTGTCATGCTACAATCTTCAATTAAGTATCACAATTAATCCCACACCTTTGATTTACAAGAGTAGGTCAGTTCATTGAGCCTCATTTTTGATTTGTTAAATCACAGTTGTTGGCCAGTCCATAGGTTTAAAATAGCTAATGACAAATTTTTTGTGCAATTCAATGCTATAATTAATCAATCAATCAATCAATAATCTAGCATTTAATGTACATAAAACTAAACATGTTAAACATAGCTAAAGTTTTTGTTATAGCTGCATTTGGATTTTAGTAAAGAAAATGGTTTCCCATTGTCTATTTTTACCATCAAGTTTTATATAAAAAATAATTGGAATAAATATTATATTTATTCATCATTACTATACCATATTTATTTTTAAAAATTTGATTATTCTGAATTTTGCTGGTTTGGAAACCCAACTTCCACTTTTAATCATCATAGATGCAATATATATTTAGAACAATTCAACTAATGAAAATTAAATTAAAACGTGTCAATATTGATGGACACACTATTTGAAATATTCTCCTCATTCACACTCAATGACATTAAGATTGCATATATACAGGGTGTTTCAGAAATGGTATGCCAAACTTCACAGGATGATAGATGAGACCATTCTAAGCAAAAAAGCTAGAGAAACGTTTTTCGATTTGAGGCTTCATAAAGTTATAGCCGTTTAAAGTTTTGTGATGTCACTTCTTGTCTGGTACGACGTCAGCCTAATTTAAGGCGAATAATGTCACGTGACGCACACGCGTTGCTAAAAATAATATTTTAAAAAATTTAATTTAACTGGAAGTACTCCAGATCTGTTTTCTGTTTTTTACAGATTTTATATCACTATAATTTTTAGTGCATGCAGGTAACAGCTAATTTTTAAACATAATTTATTCTTTAATTTACAATTCAAATTTCCTCAATGACTATATTAAAAATATTTAAAAACTAAATTCTTAAAACCCCATATGTTTACAAAAATTAATATTTATGAAATTATAAAAACTTAATTCACAAACTGTAAAATGCATTTCGGTCTTTTTGACCCTCTTCAGTTACAGTATAATGTGAAACTTTATTCAAATCTTTCACTTTAAATAATTTTGAAACAATTTTTACTTGTAATAGACGACCGTTCGTAGTAAAAGCAGACGATATTCAAATGAATGTGTTTTTTGCTGTAAATTATTATTTTTTAATTGTAATAAAAATTATTTTAATTTTAAATTATGTAAATGAGTATTAGAGATAAATTTTTAGTCAAATAATATTTTTAAAAATAATTTTAGCAACGCGTACGCATCATGTGACATTCGCCTTAAATTAAGCAGACATCGTACCAGACAAGAAGTGACATCACAAAACTTTAAACAGCTATAACTTTTTTATGAAGCCTCAAATCAAAAAACGTTTCTCTAGCTTTTTTGCTTAGAATGATCTCATCTACCAGCCTGTGAAGTTTGGCACACCATTTCTGAAACACCCTGTATATATGAATTGAACTTTTTTTTAAACAGTATCTTAAATCTAGTTTCACAAAATTATGAATAAAATTGGTTTATTCTGCTTCAATTAAAATATGGTAAACATATAGTGATTTGAGTATATATTAGAGAGCTTCCACAAAGCTACAACTCAGCTCCAATGAATAATTAAACAAGAAAATCCTATCGTTTTGGAAAGTTATTGATAGTCACTTCAGCAAGTCAAGGTTAGTTCAAATCGCTGACACCAGAAGCTGTATTATCATAAATTCTATTTTCACAAATTATTTTTATTCTATCATCTCTAATAATTATTATATTAAACTGCTAATGGGAGGTTTAATATTCTGGGTTGAATTGGTTCGTCCCAAGAAAACAATAAAAAGACTTTTTGTCGGTCAATGGTATGACCAAAACAAAACAGATATGAAAAGCAGCAATATAACTCACAACCTTGCACATGCAGAGACCATAGATTTTATCATTCAGAGCCAATTCGTATCTGTGTGGAAACTCCCTATTGTCAAGACTAACTTAATCCATGAATATAGCTATTACATGATCTGTTCTCAAATTATCATATTTTGAAATTCAGACAATGTTTTATCCTTAGAAAATACCTTTTCATTATTTCAATATTGTGATTTTATTTTAGCTTTAATATTACTTTGTTATTGTTGTAATAAAAAATTGCAAAAGAAACTTCATATTTATATCATTTTGCCTCTATCTTTTTATGACAACATAATTATAATATTTATTTAAATCAGCATTTCAAAAATATTGAATTTATAAAAAATTATTTTTATCCTAGAGTTAGCCACTAATTTACTATGCTACATATAAAGCAGTTGAGAGAATCCAGGTTAGAATTTAAAGTTATACATCCAGTACGGGCACAATAATAAAACTAATCATAAACAACAATTTATAAAACAAATTAAAAAAGCAGACTTGTTGCTATTGATAATATAAAAATTTTTACACAAAAAATAAATGCAACATGCAAAGAATGATCACAGAAAAATGTGCTATGCACGTGAAATTTTATTTTGTTCTGAGCAAATTTCTTTTATCTCATTATTTATATCAAATACAGATACTGATGATAAACTATATATAAAAATAAATGATCTGTTAAGTCACTATGCATGAATAAGGTTAATTCACTTCACTGACTAAAGATTAAAAAAATGTAGGTTGACAAATATAAAATAAGAGCTGCCATTGAATCATTTGTCTTTTTTTTTTTCCTGTTATATTCTTAAAAAGAAATTTGATTATTCATACTTACATTTATATTGAAAAAAATGATTTTTCCTTCTTTTTTAGCATTTGATAGTTATTCCATTCTTTTAAGATCATTTATAAAGATTTATAGTTCAGTACTTTATGTGACACACACATGTATATAATTATACAAACATACATTCAGTATATTTTGAAAAGTTATTTAACCTATATTTTATACTGATTTCTTTCTTATTTATAATATTAATTATACGATTTTGTCAACTATTATAAATCTAAATTATTAATTAGAATTAAACTAAATTTTTAACGTCTTGATAACAAACTCAATCTTCTATGCTAAATTATATATTTATTTAAAGAATTTTGGCAGTTTTCAACACATTATTAAAATCAAAAACTTCTTTCTACTGAAAGTATTCGTATTTTACCAACAAATTTATTATCTTTAGTGAAAAATAAAAATTTTGACATTCTTCTAAAAATTAGTAAAGTTTACAACTAAAAATCATTTAAGTCCTCCAAATATTTCTTAAATTTTAAATTAAAAAGAATTCGCAATAGAATGTTACAAAAATAAGAGAACAATAGAATGTTATAAACTTCATATACAGATATTAAAAGTTTAAATCGTTTCTTTCATCAACTTCATAATTAATTTTATAAATTATTAATATTAATCGAATTAAACTCTTAATAATTTAATTTTTGATTTCTTTCTAAAACTGTAAAATCATTTTTAGAATGACTTAAGCCTAACATGTCGTTGATGCAGACGATTGTGAAAATCTTTTGCTTTACAAAAGACCTCAATGCAAGAATCAGACTAATTGAAAATATATTTGTGTTATACAGAGGAAAAATCACATTTTTTTCATAATTTTCAGTTTTAACAAAATTAGAAATCTTACCTAAACCAATAATTTCGAACAGAACAATCTCCCGCATTCGCACCAACTGTGGTGCCATCTGTCGAATACGCAACGTCATCCAAGTTGTGATTCATTAATGAATAAAACTTTACATAATATCGTTTGTGATCGAAATATTTTTAAAAACTAAATAAATTGAAATAATTAGGACAATTTAATTTCCCAGAAATATTAATTTGGCACTTATAGGACGAACCTTATTGGTATAATTACCATAATTACTTTTTGATAAAGATAAAATACTAAATGCGCATTAAATTGTTTTATGAATATCAGCAAATAGCTAATATAAGTAGTGTTTTAATTAATAATAAAATTATGGTATGTTAAAAATTGGCACGGGATTATTTAGCAGGAACTTAGGTTAGGTTAGTTTTATTACGCCGCCATATCCTCATGGGATATTCTATATCTGGCGGCGGCCACTTGTAGAGCCCATCACAGGCTGGCCAACACCCGTGATGGGGTCACCCTGATGGTTGAAGGATGGGGTTCAACAAGCCGGGCCCGGACCCCTCCTGAAAAATTGGAGGTGTGGGATCCGGATCCTCCAGGGTGGTAAGCTAAAGCTTTACCACGCGGCCATCCGGCCGACTTTAGCAGGAACTATTCAATTCAAAAAATATCAATAAAAGATATCTTGGGACATTTGTGCAAGCAAAACTTTTCTTGACAAAGTTACACTATCCTCTTGAATTAGCAATATTCTTTAATCCTTGTATATATCTAATCATGTCATTTGTTAGTAAACTATATACTGTGTATAGTGAATAAAGTATCAAAATCATCATTATATCCGTACCGTATACAATACTGATTTTGATCCGTACAACTGAAAATACTGCTAAAATAAATTAAATTTATAAATAATAATTAAATTAATTTTTTGAATGTGTTTAATTTAAGAGTAGCTATAATTTAAAATTCGCGAAACACTATTAATTTTATTTTTCCTAGGAAATAAATAATAAAGCTCTATAGGAAAAAATATTTCATTATAAAGGGAACATTTTCATTCCTGAAGAGCAATCTTTAGTCTTTCTAATATAGTATGATTTGAGAATTACAATTACTTTTTGCATTCGATTCTTAGGAAGGCTGAAGACCAAAGGCCGTTCCTTGAATATTTTCATTATTTTTACTTACTGTATAGAACTTTTTTATCTGTAATCCACACTTTATTTAATCGAAAATGATTATAGGAAGTTAATGCCACGAATTGCGAATTTATTGATAATAATAATCAAAATAAATAAGTATTAATTATATTTAAAATAAATTAGCATCTATAATAAATAATAAGTTTAATATGTAGAGATTTAATTAAAATACCGAAACGAAAAATTTCTTAGCTGGCAACATTGCTTGAAAGAAAGACGTAAGCAGTTATTTTTATTTACTGATGTTAGTGTAGTTTTTACTTTTCATCATGCGAATTACGGAAGAGAAATTACAAGAACTTATAGAACCTATAAGAGAACTAAGACAGTTAGCATTGAAGGAATTACAGAATAATGCAGATAAGTATTATCCAACAGATTTACAACGTATTTTAAAAGAAGATCGATTCTTGGCTCGATTTTTACTTTTCAAGAAAAGCAATGTAAATAATGCAGCTGCTATGATAAAAACTGCACTAGCTTGGAGGAAAGAATTTGGAGTTAACGAAATTTCTAAAGATAGTATTCCTCCAGTATATTTTTCTACAAATGCAGTAGTTCTTTACAAGATTGAGTCGAAAGAAGACATAGTTGTTGTAATAAAAGGTAAAGACTATAAAAAAATGCCAGATATGGAAAATTTTACAAAGAAATTCGTCATTTATTGGTTGGAATTGATGGACAAACATTCCGACAGTGGACAGATTACAATTGTCTTCAGCTTCAAAGATTGTGGATTATCCAATTTGGATTTGGAAATGATCAAATTTCTTATAACTGTGTTTACCAGTTATTATCCATTATGTCTCTCTTATATTCTGATATATGAATTACCCTGGTTACTTAATGCTGCTTGGAGGTTAGTGAAATCGTGGTTGCCAGAAGAGGCCATAGAATTGGTGAAATTAGTTGATAAAGATTCCATATTTGAATATGTTGATAAATGTCATCTTCCAACTGAACTAGGAGGTATTAATGATAACTTGGCTATTTCTGAAATTCCAGAAAACTCAAAAATAGTGATACCTAATAATGTAGAGCAGACAAATAATGATTTATTGGTACATATTAATCCATCAGATCAGCTCAAATTTTGTTTTCCAACCAAATTGATATCCTCTACTGTTATCATCAGTATTTCTAATATATCAAAATCTTGTGTGGCTTATAAGATTAAAACTACCAGTCGTCAAAGATATCGTGCATGGCCCTTTCTTGGATTGATACAACCAGGTGACAGAGTAGACATAAATGCACAATTAATAAATGATGCTGTCTGTCAAGAAAATGATAAATTTCTTATATTGATAACTAAAGTAAAAAGTAATATAAATTCAGCACAGCTTGAGAAAATATGGCATGTTTCATCTGAAATTATGGAATATAAGTTGAAATGTATTATGATTTCACAGATTTATAGAAAGGAAGCTGATAAACCAGTAAATGAAGATTTTGAAAATATAAAAGCTAGATTGGAATATTTGGAAAATATAACAATTTCTCAAAGAAAACAAACAGTGGTTCTCTATTTTTGTTGCATAATTTTGTTGTTTGATTTTTTGTTGAATCACAGCAAATTGATTTTATCATATATTGACAGTTTATTGTTTTCCTGATACAACTAAGTGAATCAGATACCAAGATCAAAATACCAATCATAAAAGAAAAATTTTAAAGGTTAAGGAAAACTATTTTATAAATTATTTTACTAATACAGTATAGACATTTATAAATATTTTTATTAATTGTTTTTAAAGGAAGTACAAACTATATTTTTATAATGGAAAATAAATTTATTTTTATACAAAATTATAGAAAATTGCAAATTTATAAATATATTTATTACAAAAAGTTTTAATAATTATGAATCTTTGTTAGCAATTGTTTTATATTTGCTGTTCAAATTGTTTCTAGGCCAACTTAAGATTTATCTTTGTAACCTATCCAGTTTAGATTTTTTAATTGATTTAGTTAAAATTCCTATAGATACTCAATCTGGGATACATAATTAACATTATAAATTTGAAAAAATTCGATACATCCAAAAAATATATAAATTTTTTAATTTTTTTGCAGTAATGTGTTTATAGCAGTTATGGATAAATTTTAAAATAATTAGTTAAGATTTTCGTATAAAAAGTGAAACCTAGATGAGTGACAAAGATAGTATTACCAAAATTCATTGCTATTCATTGCTGAATAGGAACTTTTTAACATATACTCCCCTTCAAAAATTTTTATTAGCTAATTGACAACGTTTTAATTCTATATGGAATGAAGAAATATGGTTTTTAATCGATTTTTCTATTTTCAAAAGTTTAATTCTTCTACTAATTAGATTTTACAATACAATACAAATCGAATGTAAGAAGTTAATAATCTAGAGCAGTAGTGGGCAAACCGCAGCCCGCGGGCCGCATGCGGCCCTCCAACTAATAGCTATAATGCCAAAAATTTTATTGTTAAATAAAATGAATACAAAAAAATATGAAATCTTCCATATCTCAGCAATATAGTTTATGTAATTTTTAGAAAAGTAATAATTAATAATTCAAATAGTAAACTATAGATGTCATTACAATGTCATATTTCTTACAAAAATAGATTTGATTAACCGTTAACCAGAATAAACGTCATTGCATAAGAAATCGATTGCAAAATACATTCAAAATCAAATAAAATCGTTTTGTCAGTCAATCAACTCATACCTTTTGTAATTTCACTATATGTGTATCTAATATTTGTGCAATTCCTAAACAGGAATGTTTTAATGATCGTTTCAAATTTAAAATGATTAAAATTATAATTTTAATATATAATTTAAAAGAATTTCGACCGTCCGAGCTTCTCTGAAAATAGCGTTTTACTTCACGTTTGGCAATATTCGAACCCATGATTCTTAAAACGGTCAATGAAAGCTGGTCGACTAAGAAAATTGGCTTAATTTTAACATATCACCCTTTTATATCATCTTAGTCAACAAATGCATTCCTTAGGATCTTTCTAGTTTGGCTACATAATTTTCTAAGAGAATTTTATCACCTCAGGCAGTTATTAGGTGAAGACAGGATTTTGGGAGTTTTTTTGCTATTTTGTTTTACGCAGTGGTGCCGAGTGAAATCCCGGGCCCCGGTACAAACCAGGTTTCGGGCCCATATATATATAATAAATTCTTATTGTTAGGAAGCGGCTCGGGCCCTTCAATCTTCTACTGGCCCGGGGAATTTGTCCCCTCTTCCCCGGCCCCTTGGCGCCCCTCGTTTTACGTCCCTTTCCAATCAGATAAATTACTAAGGGGCAGGATCAATTTAAACCACGGGTTACACCCACACCCGTGAAGGGAGTCAGATGGTAAAGATAGGGATTGCTGGGAAAGTGCGGCCCTAGGCTATATTTCATTGATGCAATATGACCCTTTCTCCCAAAAGTTCGCCCACCCCTGATCTAGAGGGCTGTCCAATCCGCGGCCCAACATAAAATTGTGAACTTCCTTACAACATTAAAATTTTTATGTACTTAATGAAGTTTTTATTTAAATACTTTATGTCGGCCATTTCATGATTTTTCAAGGGAATGCCAGCCTATCCTATCCACAATGGTGCCGAGAGAAATCCTGAGCCCCGGTACGAACCAGGTTTTGGGCCTATATATATAATAAATTCTTATTGTTAGGAAGCGGCTCGGGCCCTTCAATCTTCTACTGGCCCGGGGAATTTGTCCCCTCTTCCCCGGCCCCTTGGCGCCCCTCGTTTTACGTCCCTTTCCAATCAGATAAATTACTAAGGGGCAGGATCAATTTAAACCACGGGCTACACCCACACCCGTGAAGGGAGTCAGATGGTAAACTTCAATCTTCTACGGGCCCGGGGAATTTGTCCCCTCTTCCCCGCCGTCTCGGCGCCACTGCCTATACATCAACACTATTTTGCATCAACTTATCTATCACTGGCTTGGTATGTTTCAATGTGAATTTTGTATGGTCCCTGCCAATTGCTAACTTACAAAGTCAGAAATAAGCATAAAAATAACAAAAAGGTAAATTTGTATGATCGTTAAATAAGTATAGAGTCATGATTTTTAATGGCAAATATTGTAGATATATTAAAATTATCGAAGTTGATGTTACAATAATTAAAAAACAATCATATGCTGTATTTACAGTTCATGTCACTTAAAATTTGTCCCATATAGTCCACTAATTGGATTAGATCAATGATCTATAAAAGTCCTAATTTCTATCATTTATTGTAACAGAATTTCATAATTCTTTAAATCTGCTCAAATTTCCAATATTAATTACTTTATCGCCAAATTTAAGAAGGGAAATTCAGTCTAATAATTTCATTTAATTTTAGTCCTTTTCATATAATATATTATCGATAACTTATCATTTTCACTATATTTATAAATTAAAAATGTGACTTAATTTTTAACCCAATTGTTTTCACAAAATTCCAGAAATATAATTATTAAAAGTCATGCAATTACAAATCTATTTATATAGCATTTTAATAATGATTTTAATGTTTATCCATTCTATCCGTTACAATTGGATATAGTAAAGATTTCATTTTCCATTAGGATAAAGAAGGGTGTTTGTACAATGGTTCTTAACTGCATTCCAAATGGTGACATCTTTATCTTCCAAATATTCGCACCAACATCTGGAGTTGTAACAATAGCCATAACTAACTCCATGCAATTTACATATTTTCCTACAATATTCGTTTTCTCCCAAAATCGTACAATAATATTTGTTACCGTAAACATTTGTCGGATAATCTCCTGGCTCGTCGTCTCCATGAATTGAACCTGAAATATCAAAATGATGTTACAAAAGAAATATTTCGACAATAGCTGTTATATAGAATTGCAGATTATAGCAAGGTATGTGATGGTATGGGCTAAATTATATACAGTCAAATCCGATTAGACGTCACCATCCGTTTGGGGCAATTTTGGCGGCACCTATCTACATTTCTTATTTCCATTTCCTAAAATATTTCTTATTTCAGTGATTAAAACTATTGACCTGCTCAATGATTTTTAAAAAATTTCTAAACGAAAAGAAGTCGAAAGATTATTAAGCTACGACATTTTTGCTTATTTGTCATGGTGGATATCATAAATTGTGCATTATTTATTAACTTTTTTGTTTAACAACTATAGAATTAGTATATTTTATGTGGGCCCAAGAGAATTTTTTTTCTTCAAATGTGGCCCAAGAAAGTCAAAAGGTTGGACACCCTGATCTAGAATAAAATTTACAACACGTAAATTTCAGTTGTAATAAAGAGATTTTAGTACAAAAGTTTTATCAGATCTATAAATTGCTTATTTTTGAAAAGTAAGAAATCTGTACAAGATTGACAAAAACTCTGATTCAGCTTTGGGGTCAATGATTAGCTTTCAAATCTTAAGTAAAGGATGATTGAATATTATACCGTGTTAATGTTATATGTACATAACCATTATCAAGCAATTTTTTCTGTGAACAAAACTACAATTTTCGTTTAATTATGCATCTATATATGGATAAAACTTAAAGTAGTATATGACCGATCGTATGAGAAGATATAATAGCTTAGTTAAATTAATTTTGACGCATATACACACATATATTTAAAGTATTGGCCGCGTGGTAAAACAATCGTTAACTACCTTACGGAATCCGAGTTCAATTCCATGTTTCGCTTCCAGTTTTTTCGGAACGGATCCGGACCCGCATTGAACCCCACTGTTTTCAACATTTTAGTTGATTCTATCACGGAATTAGCCAGCTTATGATATGGCCACTGCCAAACGTCCCAAATGAGATTTAGCGGCTGAATTAAAACTAATCTAATTTAAATCTACAGTATTACAATAGCCTATAAGGGAAAATCATTTTTCTATTTTCCAAAAGTAAATATTAAATCAAAGTTTACGAAGTGGGTTGCGATCTTTAAGTATATCAATAGGGAAGTTTTTCTTGTGAAGTTTAACATCGCTATCTATCTGATGAGTATAGAATGACGGAGCATTCCAGTGCCAATTACGAGTTGCCCATACCTTTGGTTGGTGGAGGATAGGATTCGTCGACCCTTATCTCTCCTGAAAAAGCTTTTGGATGTTATGGGCTGGGAATTGAACCCAGATCTTCTAGAGCAGAGATCGGCAAACTTTTAAGACGAAAGAGCCAAACCTGTCCCTCTCAACAATTTTAAAAACTATTCGAAAGCCATAAATATATTTTTACAAATAAGGAAAATTTAAAGTAATATTATAACAAGTTGTAATATTAAATATATCTTTATTAAATGAAGAAAAAATTACAAAAAATTAAGCTCGTGTTCAACCATCCCCTCAACTCGCTTTCCCTTCCTTGGCATCACGCTTAACGTATCTTAGTGCCATAAAGTTTTGTGAGACCTATAAAACAAATGAAATCACCATTTAATGAATAAAATTATTTAAAAAATTTATAAAGAAACTATGATAGTTTTATTTCAATTTTCAGTTTTACTTCAGAGCCATATGTACGTACCCAAGGAGCCGCATGTGGCTCATATACCGACCTCGGATCGGAGGACAAGGCTCAACCATAACCTCCATAATAGAAGTAGAAGTATACCGACCTTTGTTCTAGAGTGAAGATACAACGTGTTCGAAATACGGCTAATATTAATAGGAAACTGGCAATTAAGAAAAGTTTGAAAACATTGATGTAAAGAATCACGGTAAAAATAAGATTGTGATAAGCTGTACTGTCATGAAAAAGCATCATACTGTATTTAAGTATCTATTCAACTCTTCTAAATACTTCTCATTTCATTCTTCATTCTTAAAGCTTTTATCTTAATACTCTATTCAATGTAAGAAACTATATTATAGTTATTTTTTTTATTTTTATCATGCCTTCGCCTCCCATGTAATCATCATCATTCAAAATTTAGAAATCTAAGGAATGCGATTTAATGAGAATCCGGATTCCCATGTAAATCAATTTTTCTTCCTTTTTTATGTGATTCCCAGAATTTAAACAAATTAATATGGAAAGGCTTCGACATATAAAGAATAATCTTTAATATCATCGTATGATATGCCAAATTCATCGATAAAAAGCATTTCTTCATCTGAAGTTTTCTTACAATGGTTAATCTATTAATACACTATATCTAACTTATGTTCCGTTGCACTTTTGAACAAATTATAACTTGGAGTTTTGTTCAATATCAAAAGTAGCAGCTTTTCTGGAACATCGAATATTATTGCTTGTAGGTTGGATAGCGGCGGTAGAAGAATGTTGTACTTCGATCTGAAAGATCCTGGTTCTCACACACCTAAATTTTTTTCAGGAGTCTAGGCCCAGCCCGTTGAACTCCATTCTCCACCTGATGGATGATCTCACTAAGGTATAGGTTAGAGGTGTTAACCTTTTTTACTATGCGAACTGATTTTCTATACTACTACTACTCTCTTATAAAAATCACGTTCACGTTCCCTCGAACTGATATTTGATCATGTGCAACTATGCAGTTAAATGCACTCACTCACTTCGGAGGATCCCCATTCTCTCAGTCCTAAAAACTTTATTTGTGTATTTAAAAATTTATCATTTTTAATTATTTTAATTTAACGAATAAAACAAATATATTGAAATAAAATATTTATTTTTTTATTTTAGAAAATCAAAGTTAGAAAAAACAACATATTGATTACACTCATAAGTTACAAACCAAAGTTAGAAAAAACAATATTGTTTACAAACTCATAAGTTTAGGAAATGCTGGTTGATTATAAAAAAGTTAATGTGAAATTTGGCATTGTTTGGAGCTCGCAATATTTTAATCGTCACGTTGATATGAAGAGGTGGCCAATCGCAGACAATAATGTAAATTAGGGGTGGGCAACCTCCGGCCCACCCCTAATTTACATTATTGTCCATATCTACATTATTTTATTATATCTATACCAACGCTATGTATACTTACATATCTGTACTTTCTCTTTTTTAAATAAACACTATTATTATTCAATTGTTTTAGTTTTGGCCCGTGGTCCACCACAAATTTTTCTATACGGCCCCCTACAAAAAAGGTTGTCCACCCCTGATGTAAATGATCATTTGTAATTTGGTTTCTTGATTTTTTTTTTGTTTTATTAAAGGCATATTTTATATTTAAATAAACCGCTTATAAGAATCACAATTGTTTTAATCAAACAAGTGCTTTCGGGAATGGCCCATCAACACATTTACAATTACAATCATTAATTTTAAACATTAGAACAAAAGTTTAAATATTTGTAAATAATTGTATGCTATTTGAATTTTATTCTAATATTTAACGTCTGTAATTGCAAAATAAATTGCAAACGTCTGTAAATTGCAAAATAATACCCCGAAAATACTTGTTTGAGTAAAACATTTTTGATTCTTACAAGAAATTTATTTATATTTTCCTAGAAGAAACCGGTTTACCTTGATATTTTATTTTGTATTTATATTTTTCTTATTATGTCAATCCAGCAATTTAATTAAAAAAGAATATTAAGCATTTACAAAAATTATATATAGAAACATTTGATTTTTGGAATCCCACTGTTACTATGTTATTTTTAAACACTGTATTAAAAATTTATGATGATAATGTTTAGAATAATAACAACTGAAGACAGAGAAATATAGTTATTAAATCCAATATTCGTCATGTTTATTTTTCCTAATGTACAAGTTTCTGACGTCGATACAATACAATATTATATTTCTTTTTTAATTTATAAGGATAAAATTATTAAATTGATATAAATATAAATATTAAATTATATATTTAATGATATTTTAGTCCTACTAATTTTTTTAGCCTGCAATTGATCTCATTCTATTTATGTTGAACAACCAATGATATAATTATCTGACTTTAGGTCATTCTAAATAGTTTTTATAAAATACTATATACAATTAAAATGGTGTCAATAATAGATTTTATTAATATATTTTGGGGTTTTAACATTTCTTTAGTCACAGAAACATAACCAAAATAACTATAGCTATAAAAACAGGAATTGAAATTATTCCATTGCTATTGTTTAGTCACAGAAACATAACCAAAATAACTATAGCTATAAAAACAGGAATTGAAATTATTGAAATTAGACAGATAAAATTCGTTTTTTCTCTACAACTGTTTTTTGTTATTCATAATCTTTATTATAATTAATGTAATATTCAGCTATAAATAAATCAGATAGCTATCAAATATAGATTTGAATAAAAAAAAACTAATATTCTTTTTAAAATTAATAAAATATCCTTTTACAGTATTAAATTAATTATATGTATATATTTAATCATTTTTATCATCACAGATTAAAATGATTCAAAAAGTTCAAAAGCTAAATCCTTTGATGACTTTCATAAAATACGTTTTCTGCAATTTTAACAATTAGTACTGCAATGAAATCAGTTTCAGAAACTTTTTATTAAAAAAAAAATATATATATATATACAGCTTATATCAAGCATTATTTTCAATTAAAAACAGATAAAAGGAGTTTGAAGAATTTTGTTTAGAACAGTTTTCAGACGAATCGTTGATGTTAAAACAGTATAAAACGATTTATATTTAATAATACACATCATTTAATAACTCTAAAAATAATAATTATTGATTCTCACGAGATTATTATTCATTAATCTACTGAACAATGTTTCTGATTTAGTATCATCATGTTTTCTTATAATTTTGAAAGACAGGTTTTGCCTAGTAGATAGCAAAGTGAGTAATGTGATCAACGAATTGTAGAAGACAGTACAGATATCCCTCCTATAACACGTTTTCCTACAACACACAGGTTTTTCTATAACACACGTTTTGGCTGTAACACGATTTGAAAATTGCGGAAACCCTCATATAACACGATACTTCTACAACACGAGTTTTACTTAACACATTTAGAAAATTGCATTTACTCTCCTACAACACAAACATTTTCATTAATTTGTAAATCCGCATTATGAATACAATACACACATAAATTGCAATAATTGGAAAACTATGAGCAATTTTTTCAAAAATGAATTTCACGAAATCAAAAAATAGATCAAGTATTATCGACACTAATTTAGAAAGCTCCTTATGCCTAGCAACAACATCACTTTCACCAAATATTGAACTTCTTACAAAAAAAGCAATTCCAAGTTTCTCAAAAGAGTTGCAACACTAATTATATGTAATACCAACGCTATGTATACTTACATATCTGTACCTTCTATTATATCTAATACCAACGTTATGTATACTTACATATCTGTACTTTCTCTCTTTTTTTAAATAACGCTATGTATACTTACATATCTGTACCTTCTCTTTTTTAAAAAAATTCTATATCAATTGTTTTTGTTTTGGCCTGTGGCCCACCATAAATTTTTCTATACAATTTGTTTTTGTTTTGGCCTGTGGCCCACCATAAATTTTTCTATATGGCCCTTTGGCCCGTGGCCCACCATAAATTTTTCTATACAGCCCCCTACAAAAATTGGCCCGTGGCCCACCATAAATTTTTCTATACGGCCCCCTACAAAAAAAGGTTGTCCACCGCTGCAATACATAATCATCTTCCGTAACTTAGCTTTAATGCACTAGGTGTCACATCAGTCTCTTAAACTTTCGAGTAGATGGCGCTTTGTTCTGTTTATCAAATTGTGAGGTGTGTTGTGTGTTCAAAAAGGTTGTATATTGTGAAACTCTCGAAAGTAACTATTTTCGGAAGAGAAAATGTGATATCATGATTAAAATTGCACAAACTTCATTTTGTTACAGATTTATTAAAGTAGCATAAAATATGAAAATAATAGTAAATTTGTAGTCCATTTTATGCTGCTATTTTGGATTTTTGCTCTTTCATTGGAAAGTTGTGTGCAAGTTGACCTCATCAGAATTTCAAAATTTGTTTCCACATTTTTTACAGGTTTTGTAGTAAATTAAATATAAGTGTAAAATTGAATATCAATTATTATTATTTTTTAATATTGTCACTTGTTTTATAAAATTGACCAAATCATATCCATTTCTTAGAATTTCGGATATTTTAAATCATATTTAAAATCATTTCTTTCTTTCTGCTAAAAATTATATGTTCTCGTAAAAATTAAGGGTTTTTATCCTTTTAATGAGAGAACCAAATTAATTTTATTTAGAAAACAAGATTTTTCAAAAACATCTTCTCTACAAATTATATTATTTGCATAAAAATTTTAAATTATAAAATTATATTTGAATGTTTATTACTATTTATTCTTTTTACTGATTTCATTAAATGGTTGACATATAAAATAATTGCATTTGGAATGATACTTAAGTGTAACAAAATTCCACATATTCAATTAATTAAAAGAACTTTTACTCAATGCACGAACTATATACTTTATTCTAGCAGAGATTTCATATTTATTCAAAAATTGATATACCACTTGAGTGTTTATCTTAATCTATAGTATATGTAAAATCAGATTTTTTTGTTGTAAATTTATTATTCTATTCATCATCGTTAATCAAAATAAATTTTTTATTTAAAAAGGAATAATTTATTTAAGATTATGATGTGAATATAATATAGCATTAAATATATAAGATCAGTCCATACAGCACTATGAGCAAGTATAAAATCGTTTTATTACAGTAAAACGTTTCGGACCCTTTACTGGTCCCTCGTCAGTACATGTTTCTTGGAGATAACATTCAAACATTCAATTCAATTTTAAGTATATAATATAGCATTATTTGATGAATGTGTTTGTATTCCAAACAACCAAAAATTGTTATGGAATTGATTTCTGTTTTTATTCTGTAACTTTTAATTAGCACCTTATTTCAGAAGTTTATCAAACTGATTTAAAAAGTTTGTTTAGTAAATGGATTATGGGCATGAGAAAAGTGAATTCAAGATTTAAACTCTCCTGAAATTTTTGCTACAGTTTTATAATTTATTTAAAATTTTATTTTTTTTATGTATGGAGGGATTTTTACAATTCAATATAAAATAAACTATCAAGTTTTGCTGTCTCTAAGAAATACAAGGGATCCACAAGCACTTTAAGCAGGAAAAATACACAATTTATTATTAGATATTTAATACATATACTAATAATAACATACGATAATGGTTTCAGCTTTCTATAGCCCTCTTTAGCTGTTTCTCTCAAGATGAAATGTTACCGCATGTCGTCATTAATATATGTACTAAATGTGTAATAATAATTTGTTTCTTTTTTCCTACTTAAAGTGCTTGTAGATTCCTTGTATGTTAATGATAGTTTCTGTTTCTGTATATTTAATATTCAATAATAAAAAGTTATATTAGAACTACGGTTGACTTTGATTATTCTGAATTATATTTATTCTGTTTATTTACAGTTCCTAAAAAACATGGATAGAAAAGAATCATTGACAGATGAAATTTTTGACAAAGAACAAAATGAAGAATTAAAAAATAATTTTAACTCAACTAATGTTGAAGCATCATTTGATGATGATGACATTAAAAAAGATTTAATAAGTCAAATAACAGAAAGCAAACAACTAGCTGAGCCATTGAGAATGCATGAAATTTCCCCATCCGTTCCATGTAATGATTCTGATTCACAGTTTGGAGAACTAGAAACAGTTGCATTAGATTTTCAAGATGAAACAAAAAACATAAAATTATCACAGAATCTAAATGAACATGCTCAAGTATCTTCAGTTGAAAAAGTTCAAGATAAATTTCAACTCTCATTTGAAACTGATGCAGATTCTTCAGTATCTTATAAACCTGAAGCTACCTCAGAAACTATTCAAAGAAATGGAGTTATAAATGATTTTTCAAATAAAACTGAAAATTTAAATAATGGAAAAATTAGCGAAAATATATGTGAACTTCATGTAAGTCATAAAATTTATTCAATAATAATAATAATAATTTATGATTTAAATATATAATAATATCTTTTATTTTTGAGATTTGTTCATGAAAGTTAATAAAATGGCGAGATTAATTAACAATAAAAAGAAATTTTAAAAAAATCTTGGAATATCCATTGGCAATTCAAATGGATATTCCAAGATTATTACCCAAGCTCTCCATAATTTCCATCAGGCTTCTTAAAGCTCCTCTAAATAAAAATAAAAGTAATTAAAAAAATAAAAATATCCTTTTAATTAGTATAATATCATTACTTAGTTTTCCTTGTGAATGGAATAAAATTTACTTTATTGTCTGTATTGTATGTTGTAAGAAACAGTGAAAGACAAATGAAAAATTAGTATTTTATCCTACTTTCTTTTGATAAGATCTTTTAAATCTTTTTTCTTGCTATCTTATATTTTTATCAATTCATCTTTTATTTTCCATCAGTTAAATCCTTTCAGTATTGCACACTATTCCTTTTAGAAAACTAGATAAAATATAAGTTTTTCTTTGTTTTATGAATACTTGTAATATGAGTTTTTTTCATTAATGAACTGAAAGGTTTGTGCTAGTTTTTGAATTTGTAAAGATAATTTTCATTTTTATAAAGAAACCATTTTTCATTAACTCCATTCATTCCATTAATTAATTAATCTGCTATAATTTATTTAAATCAATGATTGTAATTTGTTCTATATAATAAGTCATTTAAGTTTTAATTTATAAACCATATGATAAAGCATTCACTTATGACCTTGGAAGGATCAGTATTCAATTGACCTAGTTCCACCCTCTATTTTCTCAGCATTCCAGTGTTATTTCCAACATACCTCCCACAAGACAGAAAACGATCAATCTTTAATGGTGTGTGGGTACTTGCAATGTAGAGATGACATGTCTTTCCACCTATTTCCAAAGGATAAACAATTAAAAAAGAATGGGAAGTTAAATTGAGAATAAAATATAGCTTGATGAATTTGTCTTGTGAATGCAGTGCACATTTTCTCAAGACCGATTACCACACTTCAGAAGGCTAGAAGGTAGATGTTATCATAAATGAGTTGAATTATTTAAACATTTCATTGATAGACAAATCCCTTTCAAAAATTGTAGAATTTTGTTTGTCTTCATGGATCAAATAGTCCTACTGAGAGAATATTCTCAACTATAGGTAATTGGTGAAGAGGGGAAGGACACATATGTAATCTGACTAATGGTGATAATATGATATGACCATATGACTAATGGTGGACGGATCTAGTGACAACTTTCACATAGGTTTCTCTTTATAAACTAAAACTCTGGTTTTGTTTTTTTATTTTAACTTTTTTTTTGTTTTTCCATCATTACTAATATTTTTGCTACCCCTAGGGATATGTGTACCACAAGTTGGGAACTATTGCACTAAATTGATAATATGTATCATAAACTATTTTGTGATAGAGGGTGAACATAAAAATCTTTTGCTGATTTGAAACATTTATTATACAAAAACTATGCTAGATACAAACATAACTTTTTTGCACATTTTACTTCCAATTCAGAAAGTTTTTTTATCAAACAATAAATAAATTTTTCATAGTTTTTTTCTACATTAGAACACTTTAGCATATGTTCTGTTTGTTATCTGTAGAACATTAGTCAATATTCAATTTCTCCATGTTTTTTCTAGCATTTAATCAGTCACTGTTGCTGAAGCATCAAAAATTCAAAGTTTCAATATCAAGAATTAAAGTGTATGTGTCTTTGTCTTTGTCTTCTATACTTTGTCTTTAATTAATCCCAATAAAAAAAGTCAAGAGGGGTAATATCCAGTGAATGTAGTGGCATGGTCTTGGACATTCCTTCCAATCTGTCAGTTTGGAAACATTGAATCCAAGAACTGACAAACATCTAAACTCCAGTGTGGTGGTGCAGTGTCTTATTGCAAAATTACTCATAGCTGAAACTCGTCTAATTAAAGTGCAATGTACAACTTTATCATATCATAGTAAACTTAGCTGAAATGGTAGTGGTCTCAATAAAAAAAAAATCAAATGATCTGATTGTGCATTAGGTCATATCAAACATTCACTTTAGGGCTATTCTTCTCATTTTCCAAAATAACACATAGCTTCTCTGATCCCAAATACAAACATTATGTCTACCTTCTATGGCCAATGATGACTAGTCCAAAGTCCAAATTAAATATTGAAATCCATGAAAATGCAAAGAATGTTATCTGATCTGCCGATATTTTTGTATTTGTTATTTATCAGACAAATCCAATAAAATGCATACTAGACAGAATTCCTGATGTATTGAGGTTATTGCTAAAGTTGTATTAGTATTAATTGGAATTATATTATTATTATTACTATTATTATAATTATTATGTTATAGTACATAAATGTGGGCACAGAGTATCTCCAGGTCAACATGATGAACCAGGTAGCTATGTCGGATATGAGTCAAGACATAGCTACTTGTGATATTTAATTGTGTGTTAACTATCTGTGTCAGTGATGAGAAACTTTCTTAGTTAGTTAGTTAGTAGAACAGGGATGAGCCTACCCAGCCCATGCACCGCGATCAACAATGGTCTATTATGCATCCCCCAATTGGATCATCCCAGGAGAAGACCTGTCCTTAAAACAAAAGACAGTATTCTCCTCAATTGGACAGTAGCAAGATCCTCAGGAACAGGAAAATACACCCCCAAGAGATCACGCCTAAGCCACAAAAGAGCCACACATTCGCACAAAATGTGAAGAGGAGTTTCCTCCTCGTACTGACATCTACACAGAGGGCTATCAGCAAGCCCAATCAAATGAAGATGTCGTCTAAGATGACAGTGCCCTATAAGAAGCCCTGTAACAATTCTAAACTCATTTTTATTCAGGGAAAAGCAACTCTTTAGTTCGTGAGCAGAGCATCCTAAAATGAGAGCCTTTGCCTGCCTAAGACCAGAGGTAGTCCTCCAGAAAGTGAGATGCTGGGCCGCCAGCCAGTCCCTGACAATCCGCCCGAACACACCCAAACCAATGCCCAGAACAGGCTCAGGTCCAAGGAAGGGGCGAGAAGCCCTCCTCCCTGGCAAGCCTATCAGCAATCTCATTGCCTGCAATCCCTTTTTGCCCCGGCACCCAAACCAGTTGCACCCTGTTCTTGGTGGCCAGTTCCTCAATGAGAAGACGGCATTCCCAGACTAGTTTCAAAACAAATTTCCTCAATGAGAAGACGGCATTCCCAAACTAGTTTTGAAACAAATCGAGAACTATCAAGCGCTTTAAGGGCAGTCTGACTATCAGATAGGATAAAAATATGTTTTCCAGCATACTCCCTATCAAGATTTATTCAGAAATAGCAAAAATTTCTGCCTGAAATACAGTGGCAAACCACCCAAGGCAATAGGAAAAATACATCTGCGTCCCTTTGCAGTAAACCCCTGCCCCAACACCAGTAGCGGTTTTAGAACCGTCCGTAAACCAGACCAAATCATCCTTGATGCTGCACTCAAATCCCCCTCCCCAGCCCTCCAAACTGGGAAAAACAACAGTGAAGTACTGGAGGAAGTTAAATCTAGGTACCATGTGATCTTTAACCATTCCAAGAATGTTGAAGTGTAACCTGTCACACTCAAAGGAAAAATGCTCCACCTTATGGGTCCAAGAAATCCCTTGCCCCGAAGAATGAAGCCTATAATAGCCCTCCCAGGCACTTGCCTCAACAAATAAAGACTGTAAACTCATCGAAACTTAAGCATGTAGTGTGAATTGGATTATTAAGGCTGAGATGTATTGTATATTTGATAAAAGGAAACAAATTCATCTTAATGAACCATAGCGTGAATACGTGGGACCTCGAAATTCTTTCGTACTAACGCGGAATTTGTATTAAGCAAGTTTGTCATAAATGAATAATTTAACATTATTTGAATATATGCCAGGCCGGGGATGGGAAAGATAGTTCTTATTATCGAAAATTTGTTCTAAGTGAGTTTATCTTAATGAGGTTTGACTGTAATTGCTTTTAATTATACATATTTTTTTAATTCAGTTCCTTGCTATTAATCTTTAATTTTCTATTAAACATTAAAAGTCACACTTTCTGTATAAAAACAAAAGCTTTCATTGAAATTTTATGAATTCAATACCATAACTACTAACATTTTTTAAATAAGTTAATAACACAACAAATAAATCTTTTCAAGCCAATTAGCGCATTCTTTATATTATGTCCTTCAAAGAGAGATTATTTGGAACTTGATCATTGTATTTGTCAATCTGAAAAATACAGATTCTCATTTATGACTTTTTTTTTTTTGGTAAGAAATTTCACGCAAAACAATGTAGTCCTTGCAGGAAAGCACTTAGTTTGTGTCACCGATCTGAAAGATCAGTGTCATCTGTATGTATACATCCGATAAGGCAAATCAAAAAGAACTTGTGAAATTGCATTTCATTAAAATCTAACTAGTGTTATCAGTTATGATCTGCTTCAGAAGGGTGTATGTATCATGCTGTTGAACACATAGCTATGAAGTGACAGTTACTTCCTATTATCTCATAACATAGTGCTCTCATTTTCATTTTAATTGAGAGCATTGAGGGCCACAAAAAATCACATTGAGGGTTGCATGTGACCCATGGGCTGCCAGTTTGACATTCCTGTGCTAGACACTACAGTTATATCACAACTACATTTGAAGATAAACCACCCCTCTTATACTATTCGTGATACTTGAGTAACTTTTGTATCACATTGATGCCTCAATTATATTTGGAGTTAAAATTTGGTATATATTTGGAGTTAAAATTTTGCAGACTTTTATTTGAAACATTTATGGATATCCACACAAAGCTTCAATAAAATTGAAGATGGGACAGTTTTCAAAATTGGTCCACTTGACATGAAATGACCTAATGATTAGATTTTGACAACTACATGTCTTTGTTAAAACAAAACTATTGAATATAATTTTTTGTGTATAATTAATATTTATCTTTTATTATATGTTTTATCTTAAATATCTGTCTTTTAAGTAAGTTAAATGCAAAGCTTTCAAGATTGAGTCGCAATTTATCTTGCCTTTGTTATCTGCAGTAGCTGTTCTCGATCATCCGATAATGCAATCTGAAGTTGGCCAATGGAGTTGAGACTGAACTTTGGGTCATGTGATATGGAATTTTCCAGTATGTGAATTGACTGGAACAGATATAAACAAAAGTGCATTTTATTATATAGGTAGGGCAAGTTCTTGTCTGTTGAACACAAATGTAATTAATTGACTTTTAAAAGTTTTAAAATATAAAAGAATTTAATTGGAATGGCTTTTCTTTAAAACATCAGAAATTTGAACAACATTTGTGTTATTATGTTGAAAGATATCTCAATGGTTAATTAAAAATCTAAATTGATATTAAAAAATGGAAAATTTTGTTTCTAATTATTGTGTAATTATGTTGTCATATCTAGCTCTTCATTTATAGCAGTATATATTATTAAATTATTCAATAAATCTATTATTTTCAGTTGTTATGCATTTTTACCGTTTTTTTTTTTTCTTAATGTAAAAATAGAATAGGTATTATTTGACCGTTTTTTTATTTTCTTAATGTAAAAATAGAATAAGTATTATTTTTAATATATATCATTAAAATTCATATATAATTATTTTTTTAAATTGATAATTCACATTTAAGACATTTTGATAGGCTTTACATCCTTAAGATCTATTATCAATACAAGATTAAATGAATTGAAGCCATTGTTGTATATGAATTAGTCAATTTCAAATTCCATAAAAATTATGTTCACTTTCAAAATATTGAACTGATGAAAATGCCATTTTCCTAGAGTTATCTTATCCTAGCGATGGCTTGTTTTAAGATTATTATATTTGATTCAAAGCAAAGGATTCATGTCTATAATGTCAGTTATTTTTGCTTATTTGATATCTAATACTACTATTTTTTTACACTTACCAAACCTTCTTATATTGCATAATTTCATCCCACTTCTTACTTAATCATGAATAACATAGCACACATCAAAGTGGAAATAAACTTTAATAGAACTGAAGAACTTTCGGCTTTACTAAGCCATCCTCAGCACCTTACAAATAACGTATAAATAACAGATTGTTATTTGAATGCAAAAACTTGATAAGAATACAATTTAAAATTCCTGTATTCTTGCTAGTTTTTTACATTGCTTAAGAAATTGTTCTATTTCATTATTATTTTGCTGGCTTGACATTTTTAACATTGCATAATTTCACCCTACTTCTTACTTAATCATGAATAGCACAGCACACATCAAAAGTGGAAATAAGCCTTCTTATATTATTATTCTAAATAAATATCTTGAAAATTGTAGAGCTTTGAACAATATATATTTAAATAAAGATTAACTGATATAAAGAATTTTAAACTGAAGAATTGCATGAGATTCTTTTAACATTATTAATGTCCATTCTTTTAACATTTGTTTAATTCAAAACAACAACATAATTCCATTATCTTTATGAATGAATGTGTAGTAGTCAAACAAAAAAAAGAAACAAACATAAACACCATTAATCAAATGATATCATACATTTTGTATATTATATCAGCTTCCTTCATAGTCATTCTATTACTCATAAGTATAAGATGTATGGGTTTAAAATTATCCACTTCAGCTCTCTATATTTTTTTGATAACTCTCTATCAACATATCCATCATAAGGATTTATCAATTACTCTTTACTCATTTGTTCTAAAAACTAAATCGTCATGTCCCAATTGACATGACTATTCTGGTGGCATGTTCATTGTCCAACTGACACACGAAAAACAAACTACAAAACATAACTCTCACTGTAATTATCTTCAACATAAAGAAGTTAACTTTATTAGTCACTGTTAAATTAATAAAATCATCAGATAAGATGATTGACAACAAAACCAGTACCTTTCCATGCAGAGCCGGATTTGATTTTTAGGGGCCCTAGAACGAGCAAGGCTTTGGGGTAGCTGGATTTGCATTTTTGGGGGCCCTAGGACAAGCAAGCCTTTGGGGTAAAAATTCAAATCAGCTACATCTAATTTTAAAGGCTCCTTATAACTTAAATCAGCTACGTCTAATTTTAAAGGCTCCTTATAACTTATAAGGAACTTTGGGGGCCCTAGGACGAGCAAGGCTTTGGGGCCCCTAAAAATTCAAATCAACCTAGGACGAGTAAGGCTTTGGGGCCCCTAAAAATTCAAATCAGCTACGTCTAATTTTAAAGACTTTGGGGCCCCTAAAAATTCAAATCAGCTACGTCTAATTTTAAAAGTTCCTTATAACTTATAAGGAATCGGATTAAATCTTATTGCTCTACATGGCTTACTTATAATATAAATATCCAAAATTAGCACAAATGAGCAGACCTAATAACTTAAAAACTTTATTAATGAGAAACGTTTTCGGCTCCTATTAGCCCTTATCAGCTCAAATTACAAAGTTTTATTCTAGAACATAGAACTTAGAACAAAATTAAGTTATTAGGTCTGCTCATTTGTGCTAATTTTGGATATTTATAATATAAGGAACCTTTAAAATTTTACTTTCTATCTAACACTTTAATAAAAGCTCATTTTTTCATATTTATATTATAAGGAACCTTTAAAATTTTACTTTCTATCTAACACTTTAATAAAAAAAAATGAGCTTTTATTAATCACTTTTCAACTTTTATAAACTTTTGATAGTTTTGGGGCCCTTAGAATTGTGGGGCTCTAGGACTTGGCCTATTGATAAATCCAGCACAGTTCCCATGCATGGCCACTATTCTAGTAGTCCAAAATTCATTTATATAGAGCTGTCATCTACTTTACATAATAACCAAAATTTTTCCAAATTTAGTCTTATACAATAATAATTTCTATTATTTTCCACAATATACTAATAAATATAAAAATAATAACACATTCCTTTCCTACAAATTCTGGCAATTTTTTTTATAAACTATATCAAAGATAATTTAAATATTTCATCAGTCAAATTCCATTTCACTCCACACTTCTTTTATGCTTATTACACTAAATTTGAAAAACAATTATAACTTATCACTTCCAGCCTTATCTTTTAATTATATTATCTCTACTGCACTCAAACATTTCTATGTCTTTCAGATCGTGCTCTGATAGATAAATGTCATAACCAGTACATTCATAAACAGTCATCCTAGCATTCCCAATTACCTACAACTTTAATCCAATATTTGTTCTCCTTGTAGCCTCACCATCACTATTATCCTTTCTCTTAAATATGCACTCCAAGTACAGAAGTTATGTGACTTATATAAAAGCAGTTTTATGAAAAATGTAAAAACTTTGAGCAATGCAGTGCAATTTATTGTAATGCCATCTTTATAATTTACTATATAATTAAATTCTGCAATTTTGCATAATGTTATTACAACAATGATTATGACACTGCTATAATGAGGATTAAAAAATTATTATAGATAATTACTAACATAATGAAAAAATTTTACCCTAAAAGATAGATTTATCAGTATATGAAATAAAAACAATTTATCAAACTGATTGGAAGAAGAAATTCATATAAATGGAATGAAACTTATTCACAACTCAGCACACATCTAATATCAAATTTTAATCATGTGAAATTTTAAGTTGTTATGCTTCTGGAAAGTGTTAATTGGTGTTAACTAATCCAAAATCCCTTACTTTTGAACATAATTATTGAAGATAGAATAAATAAATATTTATTATTTATTGTAAATGTTTGGCATGATGCTTCAAATTCTGGAAAAAACTCTTATATTGAAATCCTGAGTCCCAAGCATTCTAGATAAATGTTCCTGAACCTGTAAATTATAGTTTTTTTAATAGAAAACAAAATTTACAAGAAACTTTATAAATAAATTATATTTTCATTGAACAGTATTTAAGTTGAGAGAAATTATCTCCTACTCTGAGATTTTTGCTTCTGCTCTTGTCTACTTTTACTGATTTATATTTTATAAATTAGCATTTAATTTAGCAACAATATTAGTTTTCACAAAAATAAAAATGTATTTTATTCACATATAATGTTTTCAGTATTTTTTTTTACCTTCTTCAGTACATCAAGAACTATTAATCAATGTATTTTACAAAGAACATTCATCTATTCTAGAACAAGCATTTCATATTATAAGACAGTAATAGTAAAAGTAAAAGAATAATAAAAAATTTTATAATATAAAAATAATTTGCTGATTTTAAAAATTTTAAATACATTGTATAAGATATAACTAACAATAAAATATATTTAAATTACAAAGAATTATTTTTTACCTGCATAGCAGTGTCAGGAACAGGACTGTTTGAATTAATATATGTTGGTAAACTATATATTGATGAGGTCCACATAATGCAATAACTCTTTTCTCTAAAGGAGTTAATGATAAGTCAGGTGGTTCTCCACCTGTTTTTTGAGTACTTTAAAAAATCAAATCGCCTTCTTTTTACATCTCGACTTCAGATCAAGCCATTTATCTTTAATTTCCCTCCACTGTCATAACACATCTAAATGAATTTATTATTAAAGTTATTTCTTCCCATGTTTTTCTTTGATCACTAGGCATTTTATGTAACTCAAAAGGAGAGTTAGAATTTCTAATTTTTTTCTATGGTCTACTTCATTTAGTAATACCTCTATCACACTCCCAGTGAAATTTGTTTTTCACTTTTGAGGATTCAAAGTAGATGTCATTTTTGACTCTTCTGAACATGCAATATTTATACTTCACTAGAATCTACTTCTGCTAATATAAGAAGCTTTTTCATTAGATGTTTGACAAATCGCGTAAGAAGACTCAAAGGTGGAGTTATTTTGGTTGTTATGATGCTGTAACATTTGCTTAAATTTTTATTCAATAGAATACCAAAAGTTATCTATTCTTGGTTGAAGTTGCCATATTTACTGATGATTGTTAGTTGTGAATCATTAACTTTATGCAACCAGGCCTATATTTGTGTGTCTGCATAAATTGTTTGGACATGTTTGGATATACTAAGAATTTAAAATTTTGTATGGAGGTAGGGACTGACCCCAGATCCTCCAGAAAATTTTGAAATTTGCAAAACACTCCCTGGGGATAGCATTTTGAGTAAGAAGAGTATCTTATATAAATCCTTCAAAATTTTGTTTGAGTTTGGGATGATATTATGACATCATTGTGATGTAACAAAACAAGCGTTTGTGTGTGACATTACTAATACATAACAATAAATGATGTCAAGTTGACATTATTTTATAGTGACATGATCACAATATGATGTCCATTGAATGTTTGTATGTATTTTCCAGAAAGACTTATTGCATTGTTTGACCCTCTGGACAAAACTTGGCCTAGAGACTTCCTGTGGACTTTCAGATAATATAGAATATCCTGGTCAAAATCGCCCCAGGAGGTGAGGCATTTAATGAAACTAGCATTTAATTTATCAACACTGACATAATGTTATTGGTGATGTACTAATGACTGATATTATAAAATACTTCTATGACATCATGACATAATAATAACAATAGATTATGATATTATTACAACATAGTGCTGTTATGCTGACATCATCACAACATAATATACTGGTTAAATCAGCTGATAAAGTTAATGGTAAATTGGACACAAAAAAACCAAAGGATTCCAAATTCTATAATGAGTTACATGCATAAAATCTATGGATGTGTGATATCATGATGACATAGAAATAAGTGATGTCAATATTCCTGAAACTTTCCACACCAATTTTGATCTCTCTATCCCATCACATTAGTTTTTTTCACTCCAATACCAAAATAAATTATAAATAACTATACTGTTGTACAATGATTATGTGTAATTTATGGTTACCACAGTTTTACCAGCATAATAAATAAGTAACTTCATTCTTGGAATGAATCTAAGGCAGTAGTTCATCCATATAAAAACTCATCTCCTTATCTGTCATTAATAATGAAGAATAAAAAATTCTTTAACATTAATACGATGTAAATAATTTATTATAATAATAATAATATATTTAATTTTAAAGGCCATTTTTTCATTTCTTTAAATAGATAAATTTTTGTTTAATCATAAATTATTGTTTTTCTTAATATTAATTTATTATGGTCAAATTTCAAATGTTGAGAATAGAACTTGTTTTTAACATTATGTCTATAGGAAATTGATTTTTGGTTTAAAAGTTCATACTTTACGACCTCATTCCATGAATAAATTAATTGGTCGCAATATAAGAATTTTTACAGGAAATAAAATAAAAATTATTTTAAGCATTGATAAGTTATATTTTGCTTTTTAATTTAAAAACTTTTACTTGGAAAAGTATGTAATTGAAATTAAAATGCTTGGCTAATTTCATAGACAGAGTTATGCATTTTTGTAAAATATGCATGTGATGATTTCAAAACAACAAAGAAAAGGTAAAACAAAAATGACTGACTAAAACAATACATTTAATTAATTAAAATAATACTTCTGATTGCTTTACTAGTTCTCTTAAGTAAATCTCAACAATTACTGACATCTCTTGGTAAAAATCCAAAGTTTAAATATTTTACTAGATAATTCACATTTTCACCATCCCATAATGGTAAATGTTAGGATTTGGTAGTCTTCAGATTTTTACAGTAATATATATATAATTTTTGTTAACAGATGACACCAGTTTCTAATCAGTGGTGATTCACTCTAATTCACATTCAATCCTCCATCCTCTACAATCCAGCTGACATGCTACCCATTGTCAGCTGGATTGTAGAGGATGGAGATTAATGAATTGGGCTCAAACCCTCTGAAAAATTTCCACATGGTGAGACCCAAGATTAAACCCAAGTCTCTACAGTTGAAAGCAAAGCATTTCCATGTAGCTAATTTGGCCACCACCAATCTTATATTTAGAAGACTTGTTATATCTGTGAGTTGGAGGTATTGGGCACTATGTCCATTTGTGGCCAAAATGAGATTATTGGCACAATCATATGGGTTTCTCGTCCTCTACCCACAGGTATACAACACTATGTCCTACATCAATAATTGGTGGAGTTACGGTGCTTTTAAATAACACCAAGTCCATAAGGGAGAACAACGTAAAACAACTTCAAACTGCTATCCTGTAAAATGTAGTAAATGTGACATAGTGTCCTATACCTCCGACCCACAGATATAAATAAGTAATATAAATACAGGAATTTACAAAAGCAGCAGCAAAAACAATTGCAATTACAATTTTTAATATAAGAATTACGTGCATTCACATTCATAATACAAGCAGAATTAATTCACCAACATGTATCTCATGTCCATTGCCTGTAACAGGCAAAATTATATTAAAAAAATTAAAATATAAAAAAATTCTTTTAGTCAAACCAACCTGATATATAGGTCAATGATGTATATAAATAAAAAATATAGAAAATCAATAAAATCGCAGAAAATATTTGAAAAGTAGCATAACTATAAATGTTGTAGAAAATGAAAAAGCCTTTTAAAAAATAGATTCAAAATGCAAAGCAGAAAAACAGGATGAATTAATACAGTCATATCGAAAAAATATTTATGAATTTTAAGATAAGAAAAAAAAATTGATAATACTAATTACCAATTGATATACATAAAGGAAAGAAACTAATTAGTCAGATTTCATTACTATTTTTCTCTTTGAAAATGCCAGAATTTTATTTATAAAAATTATTTATTATAAAATTTAATTTTTAAATTAAAATATATACTTTATAATTTTTTCTTCTACTTTAAATTCACTTATAACCCAACAATTTTGTTTTATAGCAAGAAGATTTCATTTGTTCCTGAACTTGCACACTACAATATCTTAGGAATAAAAATGAAGCCAATTGTAAAGAAACCAATCTGTTGATAAAACAAGTAATTGTAATTTTTTTAATATCAAATCTGATTTGTATGACTTTATCTACTGTTCATTGTGTATTCAGACATTTTAAATAATAATGTTTAATTTATTCATGTTAAATATATATTAAATCATCATATTTATTGTAATAAATAAAATTTAACTTATTTCATAATGGTGCAATAAGAAAGATCAGATTTTATTATATAGAACATCTTCATAATACATTCATATAAAAGTAATAAAAAAATAAGATAGCTTCAAAAGGTTAAAAAGTATCATAAAATAAATATTAGAAAGATGTATATAATGTGAAAGCAGTGTCAGACCTTACTTTATATTGATTTTTGGGAACTAATAGATAATTATCAATATATTCTGAGAAATATATGGCAGAAAAATGCTATTTTCTATACAGCATACAATGTATGTTTTTTAGATTAAGCATAAATCAATCTGTGCTATTATGAAAATACTTAGCCATTATAAAATACACAAATTCAGTTTTAAAATACATACAAATTTTAAATAGTAAAATCATTTTCATTCAGCTTAAGGAAATATAATTGTTGAGTTGCAAATTCATTGTCTGGCAACTTCAAATAGTGTGTAAAATTGATCACAGATATCTTAAATAACAGATTTTAAACTATTAAGAATTTGGATTTAAGATTTCATTGTCAATGAAAACTGCCATATTATCAATTAACTTTTAAATATGCATCAGAATATATTAACATATCATTTCTTGAAATAAAACAGATGTTCAATAGTAAATTCAATAATTTTAACAACTGAATTTGTTAACATAATAAATATGAAGTAAGATCTAGAAATATTTGTGGGCCTGTAAATCAAAACTAGGTACTTATTACAATTATTTTTACAAATTTAATTTAAGTCACTGCTTATCATTTATTTTTTTATCTTCGTATAAACTTCAGAAATAAAAAAAATTTAGCACTTATATTCCATTTTAACAATACAGGGTGAGCAATAAGTTTTCATATATAATAAAAATAAACATTTTTTTTTTTTTTTTTGAGAAACCAGTTTTATTTATATAATATACTCTACATGACTGCCATTGTTTTGAAAACACATTTCAATGCATGTCCACCACTGCTGATGAATACATAATAGCACAGCTGGAGTTATGCTTGTAATGGCATTGGTGATATGTTCCCTAAGATGATTTATGTTTCATATCTTTTCCTGATATACCATTGCCTTCAAATGCTCCAAAGATAAAAATCGAGTGGGGGTGAGATCTGGGAGGCCACTCCAAAGGACACACCGACCAATCCAAGCATCCAGAAATTGCTGATCTAACCATTGACGCATGTGAATATCATAATGAGATGAAGCTCCATCTTGCTAGAAATAAACTGGGAAGTTACCATCCTCATTTAGCAGGGATGGAAAAATCTCTTCTTGCAACATGTTAAGATACTTTTCGGCATTAAGATTTCCATCGACAAAAATTGGTCCAGTAATTCTATCACCCCATATTCTGGCCCACACCATCAGTTTACCGGCACCTTGCATCTTCGTCATCCAGTGAGGATTAGCATTACTCCAATAACATATGCTTTGCCATTTGACCTCTCCACTGACATAAAAATTTGCTTCATCAGTAAACAAGATCTTGGTTGAAATGTTTGCCTCGTTCAATTTACTTAATGCCCATTCACAGAATTCCATCCATCTGTCCGGGTTGTCTTCACTCATATAATACGCAATTTGTATAGATGCCATTTATTTGCTTTCAAAATGCACCTGATACTCAATCTGCTGACACCACTTTCTACAGACAATAGTCATGTACTCTTTATGGGATTCCTTGTAAGCACAGAGTATCATAGCTGTTGTGCCTTCATAAAAGGCTGTGTCTTTGACCACATCTCAGTTGATCTATAACACTTCCAGTTTTTTGAAACTATAATAAATTTTGCCACATCATCATGTGTGATGTTCATTCCATGTTTTCTGTTAAATTTAATTGTAACCATGAAACTGCTTCCTGACTTGGCCATCAGTATGATTTCAATTCGTTGCTCATTATTCAAATGCATTTTTTAGGGTATCTAAAGTATAAAAAATAAAATGTTAAAAACCATATGTATGGAAACTTATGGCCTGTATTTTAACTGAAATATTTTTGCTAATACATAACCATCAGCAATATATAGAACATATTTACCTTAAAAATACATGGAATAGAATAGAACAAAAATTTTTTAAATGTTCAAAGTATTACTATTTTACCTGTTTTGGAAAATAATTGCATGTAGAATAAAAAAAGAGTTAGTGATATATATAAATCAAATTTTAAATAGCAGAACATAAATTAATGTATAGATACAGTAGTTAAAAATAAAAAATGCAAATAATTATTATAAAAATAAAATGAAAATTTAATACTTATAACTGGTATGAGTAGATCCATTCACTAGATGCATCAGTTTTTTGATTATCATTGATAACATTCCTATGTTGGTTCTACTATACAGTGGGTGATCGATTAACGAACATCCGTTCCAAGACAATGTTCGTTATCCGAATTGTTCGTTAACTGATCACTCCAAGACAATGTTCGTTATCCGAATTGTTCGTTAATCGATCATCGATCTATCATAGGTTTAAAGCAAGTAGAATATTTTTTATTGTGGCATTTATTATTATGCCACAATAAAAAATATTATTATGCCACAATAAAAAATATTCTACTTGCTTTAGTGCTGTATAGGACTGATTATTGATAAAAATAAGCAAGTTGTTATTAAATTATTTCTATCATAGGTTTTTATGGGAAATTTATTTCTGATCACCTTTAATTGAATGAAACAATGTCATTCTAGTCTATACATGTTTTCTCACATGTTATCATAAACCCTCCATAAACCGCCATCCTCCTTTATCGCCAGAGAGGACCTTCGAATCGATGGTGGCGGCGTAAAGAGGTTTGACTGTATATATATATACATATACATAATCTTGCATTTTCATTTATATATTTATTTTTGATAAAGAATCTGTCCAATATCGATTGCTTTTTCTCTTTCCTTCAGGATTTTTTGGAAATGATTAATAGCATTGTCGTGGTAGAGATCCCCAAGCCTATTGACCTCAACCTGGTATGGGTGCCATTCTAAGACCAAAAATTGTAAAATCTCTCTCTTACCGTATTTAATAAATCTTTGATTTGTTTTACGTTGTCTCAGAGTTCATAGTAAATTAAAGACAACTAGTAATAAGTGCGTTATTTTTAATTAAAAACCATCAGATCTTTTTGCCGGATCCTGTATATAATAATAAAATAGTGTATTTATCCTGCTTCAAGTATCCATATTTTGTTATTGCATTAGAAAATATTATCCAAATTCAAATTTCATTATTAGATGGTAAAAGTTTTGTGTACTATAGCTAAGATTCCATGAGAAAAGGTCAGATAGAATAATCTATTTTGCATGGGAAACTCTGTAGGTAGAATTTTAAATTGCAAAAGCATATGGTTTTATATGCTTTTGCAGTTGCCATTCCATTATAGTATAAGGCATACTCAATTGTGTATGGACTGAATGTGCAATTTGGAAGGAAATGAAGGGCCGAATATTTTTAAACAAAATTACAATAAAAGAAAAATATTTTACTGATAGTACAGCACAAGTTGAATACAGTATGTGTTAAATTTTAATAATTTTCTGACTGTAACATATATTTAAAATAGCTAAAACATCTTCTTGGGTCGTACAAAATTGATTTGTGGGCTGGATGTGGCCTTCCAGCCACCAGTTTGAGACCATTGGTATAAGGGAGTGACCTTCAAAGTATTAATGAATCTAGATGCCACATTAAGATTGTGGACTAAACAAGAATGAAGATAGCAGTCACTTAATAGTTTTATGCTTATATTTTATGAATATTCTAAGTTTTCGTAGTTTTTGTATATTATATTTTATTTAGAAAGAAAATGAAATTCTCATGAGTTTAATAATTTTCTTCTTGTTTCATTTTGAAGAATGTTTTCTTATTTATAATTTAATTCATATTAAAATAATCAAAACATCACTCACTTAAGCGATAACAATCTTAGCAGAGATTTTAATTTAATTAGTTCATATTATTATGAAACTGGAAAAAAATTGAATTTTAGTGAAATAATATGTTTAATTAAAATGTTACTAGATATCATCAAATTATATAGCCATGCCTCACTTTATATAACATTAAATATATATATATAAATTAGATTTTATGAAAAATTCTAATAGAAAATTAAAAAATTTAGCATAGAAATATATAACTTGTTGACTATACATCCTTTGTATTCAATAATTTCATAATACATTATTTCAGTATATACCAAATCCTAAATATATAGTCTATATTTCAAAATATAAATTCAAATTTTTATTCTGCAAATTATTCTATTTTGGTTTGATCGATACAATAAATGTTTTACAATAGTATAAAGAATAGACTGATATTTCTCTGGTACTGAAAATAATAGTCCTGAAATTCATTCATAAACTGAAAAATTCATAAATAAAATTTATTTTTATACTTCATCCAGAATTCATAAAAACACAGTATATATTATATTATATAAAGCATGTTGTTGATTGGACCAATCAGTAGTGTCTTACTTTTAAATCTCTGAAATAAATGCTAAACTATAAAGTGAAAACTGTGATGGAAGCTCTGCCATCTTAAAATACTCTGCTAACATACTAAATAAATATGTAATATGCTTGATATATTTGATGCTAGTTTATTTTGCTCTTGTAATCTAAAATTTTTGTAAGTTTTTGAATTTAAAAAAAAAATTTGAAAATGATTTTTTATATATATATCAAAGCAGGGTTGCAGAGTCGGGAGTCAGAATTTTAAACTGTCAGGAGTCAGAGTCGAACCTTACAAATTTTAGGGAGTTGGAATCAGATCATTTGCCATCCGACTCTGCAATTCTGGGTTTTTGGGTGGAGTTGGAGTTGGAGTCAAGCCGGATTTTTAAACTGCCTGGAATCAGGAATCAGAGTCGGATCATTTGCCATCCAACTCTGCAGCCCTGTATCAAAGTTTTAACTTGACTATTCATAGCTAGGAAAACTTCTAAATATATTGTTTTTACTGATGCATACTATCTGCATTATAGCACCACTAAGTCTATATATTTTTTTATATTAATTAAACTATATAAGTATAATAGTTCATGTGTTATTAATTGTCTAATTAATTATTTGAAATAAATATATTTAAATATAGTAATATAAATTATTATAAAAAATTTATATAAAATTGGTTCCACCTGAAAAGGTTTTATTACCACCTCTTCATATAAAATTAAGGCTTATGAAGCAGTTTATTAAATCACTGCCTTAAGATGGGGAATGCTTCAGATATCTGTGTTCTGAGTTCCCAAAACTGTCAGAAGCCAAGTTGAAAGAGGGAGTTTTTAATGGCCCTGACATACGAAAACTGTTATACGATCCCCTCTTTTCAGAAACAATGGAGGAAAAAGGAAAAGAAGTATGGGACTCTTTTAAGAATGTGTAGTGCACAGGTTTTTGGGTAATACTAAAGACCCGCTCTACAAAACCCTTGTACAACGCATGTTTGCTGTGTATGAAGCTCAAGGATGCAAGATGAGCTTATAAGTTCATTTCCTACACTTCCATATTGACTGTTTTCTTGAAAACTTAGGAGCCTATAGTGAAGAGCAGGGTGAAAGATTTCACCAGGATGTTCGTGATATCGAGAGACAATACCAAGGAAGATGGGACGTCAACATGCTGGCTGATTACTGTTGGATACTCAGGAGGGAAACACAAGATGGAAAGCGAAAGTGTGTTTGGAGGAGCATCAAAGAGAAGAAAAGGTTTCACTGACAAAAAGAGTAAACATGTAGTGTTAAATATATCATAAAGGAATAGTTTTTTTGTTTCTTTTTTTCAATTATAAGAATATTTTATTACAATTAACTAAGCATAATTTTTACCTTTTTAATGTAAACTGTTTTGCAAAAAAATCTCTGTTTTGCAAAAAAAACTGTACGTGATGGATGCAAATGGAGGTCATTATTGGATTCACACCCTAAAAAACATAAAATTTACCAAAAAATATCACATGCAGCTGAAAAAAAAATTTGTTTTGCAGACCTGTGATATTACTTTATTAATATTGGTCATTTTCAACTTGTGATTTTTTCGACCTATGAAGGGATTATCAAAGCCCATCATAAATAGAGAAACACCTGTATATAGATAGACCTCGATTTATGATGGGGTTCTGTTCCATTGTCTCCATCGCAAGTCAATTCTGATGTAAATCAAGGACTTTTTGATTTGTTTGATTTTTGTTTTAATATTTTCATAAATTTGTTTTCTATTTAACTTAAAACAGTTAAAGCTTTGTTTGCCTTTTTTTTATGTGGGAATTTTCATCAGTAGTATTATCTCTTACTGAACATGAGAATTTCGATGAGATATAGTAATAAGGCTTTTCTTGCTGACTAATGGTGGGTAACATTGCAATGCATGTACAAAAGCAATGTGATATATTGATATACAGTATATATGAACTGTTGATTTTGAAAGTGGGGCAAGTCCATTTTGTGAAAAAAAAAAAATAGTTAAAGTCAATTCTTATTACAAATTAACATAAAATTTATGTTTTTAATCAGTTCACAATAAATATTTTTTAATATCAGTATAAATTTATTATTAGTAATTTATTTCATTGACTATATTTATTGCGAGTTGATTTTGAAAGTGAGGAAAATCCATTTTATTAATATGGACTTGCCCCACTTTCAAAATCAACGGCTCATATATGTATATGCAAGCAGCAAAGTTGAATTAGAGAATTTTTAGTAATAATTTTTGGCCATTGTCAGTATGAATTATCTTATGCCAAGGACTGTCTGTATATAAAATAAAAGAAAGAGATCATCTATAAACTATGTCACACTATTTCAAATACTTTTTGACTTCTCTTTCTCTCCTTTGTCATTTTTATTCACATCAAGCTTGATCCTCTGGCCATGACATGACATCACAAATTTGAAGACTCTTCTCCTCTACTTAAAATTATTTTCTCTGATTTTGTGTAAAAATAAAAACAAAAACATGCATAAAATAGTTGTAAATAGGAATTATTTTGGACCAATACTTTATTATATATTAGACAGCTTCAGCAACATAAATGTAGATTACTGGAATGACGAAATCATGGCATCATTTCGAATCGTCACCAGAGAATTCCTCACGTCCAAACGTGAGTTAAGGAAAGGTTCTATATTGACATCATTCATTCACGTTCTACACATCAGCAGGAAGGTTCACATTGGTGATTACTTATGTTTATAGTGACTAAACGACTAAATATAATACCATATCTTTTAGTGTGCACATTCCTTAGACTTGTACCTATGATATGATATATACCGTAATTAAATTTTGTGTTAAAAACATTAAAAATCATAACTTGAAGACCTATTTTTATACCATATTTTTAGGCATGATTTCTGGATACTTCACACTGAGTGGAAAAGCTTTGTTTCATTTTTATATAATCTAAATATTTCTTCTAATTACTATCAAAGTGATTTTGATAAAACAGAGAAAGCGAATCAACCTATCAGGGGACCTGGATGTTCATGTTCTGCGCAAGCGTATTAAACGAATATGATGTCATATACATGTGATGCTATCTAGGGAAGTTAAGGGAAGTAATGATTTGCTGAAGCAGATTTCTTACACAAACGCATGCGTGAAATGTGAACTCAATGACGTTATTCTTCGCGTCAATGTCTTGCTGAAGCTGTCTAATATCTATACTTTAACTTATGAATAAACCTTCAAACAACTGAATGTAAATATCTTTGAACTAAATATATGTCTTGCATTTTATAACAAATATATTTCTAAATATTTTACATTACAGTCTTATTTTTTGAACAACTAAGAATAAAAATTTTATATATTATAAAAAATTTTAATTATAGAAATGTAATACTATAACCAATTTTATGATATGACATCACAATTTGTATGTCCCTCTCCCTTCCCCTATGCAATTTATAGTCGCAAATCTATTACTCTCCCTCCTTCCCCTAACAGAGTAAACATAGTTTATAGATGCTCCTGAATATTATATACTGTGTTTAAACCACTGACCTGCTGTTAGAGATAATTTTTAAAACATCAAAGTTATAATACTTTAACACATGAACTGCTGTTTTTAATTTTTGAAAAACTATGATGTAAAAATGGTCTAGTAATAAATTTAAATCATAAAACTATAAAACATTTAATGTGTTGTCACAATGCATTATTTCAATTTGGCATTCTTCTATCAAAAATAGGTTTTGTTCTTCAGTGTTCAGCATAAGAACAGATTTTCAGTTATGAATGAATTAATAACTTTAGTAATACCTATACATCATATATATATTCAATAGCTATATAAGTGAATTTCAAGTTACAAAATTATTTTTGATCTTTAGAAATATATGAAGTTCATTGCTAAAGAGAGAGAGACTATTAGAGGTTAACCTATATCATATATTCTTCAAATACAATATTTTAAAATATTCATTATCATAATTATCAATAATTGCAAAAAAATTTTGATTGATTGATTCCTTAAAATTTGATAATCCTACAGAAAACAAAATTTATACTTTTTGATTTATTTTAATACAAACTTTAACTGTGGTAATAAAAATAAGTTTTTATTGTTTTAAAATTTTAACAGTACTAGTAGTAGTAATACTTTTTAATATTTTTATTTATATAAAAATATGCAAGATTTACAGAAATTATAGTTTTTTTATTGCACATTTTATTGTGTTGATAAAATTGCTATAGTTCTATACATTTATGTACGATTTATAAAAAATTAAATATGATTCTAACAATCTACCATATTTTTACGCTGTTCCATTATTTCCAACTATAATAGATTACAAATTTAGCTCACTGGGCAGGAAAATCCGAAAGTAAAGTGAAACTACTGAGGAGGGATCGGTTGAACCGAAAGTGCACTTTAGTACGGTAAATCCGTTGTGTGCGACGATTTTGGATTTTCCTGCCCAGTGAGCTAAATTTGTAATCTATTATGATTCTAACTATAAAAAAAACTGATGTTATAATATAAAAAGATCTGAAAAGGAAAAGCATTTCACTAATTACAATATTTTCAGTATTGCAATACATATTATATTAAAAAAAGTTTAAAACTGTCTTAATTGTTAGATATTAAAATGCTGATTAATATTTTTATAATTATATAATTACTTAACAATTTTTATAATATATATTATTAAAACTGACCAAAAATTAAATATATTAAGTATAATTGCAGCAAGTTGATTTAAAATCTAAAATCCCAAATTATTAAGAAACCTCATAACTGCATTTTACTCAAGGAAACTCATTTTCAGGATTTTACACTATGACTTTATAGCATTGTTTTATCTTTTCTATTACTGATAATTTCACAATGGGAGTCATTTTCCTTTAATCTAAAAGGCTTCTTGTCATACAATTTTTGTATGAAGTAATATTTAGATATTTTAAATAGTGGTTAGCGTGGTTTATAAACATCCAGATTTCAACTATTAACTTACCTATTGTGAGAAATTCATAAGATTTAAATTAAAAAAAAAAAACTCTGATAAAAAATAATAATAAAAACATCAGAAAATATTTCTTGTCCTCTATATCAGGGGTGAGCAACCTTTTTAATCAACGGGCCAGTTTAAATTTAAAAATTTTTTTGCGGGCCGCACATAAAGTAACACTCATTAATAATTTACAAAACTTTATTTATAATAAACATTAGAATAAAAAAATATAAAATTTAAAAAAAGTAAAAATTTCATATACAAATTTTAATGCAAAATAAAAACAAACAAGAAAAGAACAGAAAAACGAATTTTCTTGAAATTTTTAATGAGAAATTTGGCACTGTTTATTCGATACGAGCTGATCAATATCAGCTGGAATTGATGAGGTAGCTACACGTACGCAGCTTTCTAATCGTGCATCACTCAGTCTTGATCGGTGGTCATTTTTGATTAATTTCATGGTTGAAAATAATTGTTCGCAAACATACGTACTTCCGAACAGAGACATCATTTGCTTTGCATTTTTCGTCAAAAGCGGAAATTTCTCAGGGCTCACATAAGATTTATAAAAATTTTCGATGTTTACTGAGAAAAATACATTTTTTAAATCGGTATTATTCTGCATGTCAATCACTTCCATTTGAAAGTCTTCGGGAACTGTATCCACATCGATATTAAATGG
>AYEL01010715.1:0-38914 GCA_000484575.1 Olivierus martensii | reverse complement strand
TTCGTATTGCATGTTTGAACAAGTCGCCGACAAGTGAGTAACTCGTCACAAAAAATTGTTTCGGTTTAGTATGTACTACCATTTTATTATAATTAATTTTATAACAATATATTGATGGGAGAAAGTCGATAAAATAAATTCAATTTTAGAAATGCTTGGCGGGCCGCATAAACATGTTTAACGGGCCGCAAGCGGCCCGCGGGCCGCGTGTTGCTCATCCCTGCTCTATATGATTTATTTTCTCCTATTGTTGGAATTTGGATAAATTACTTATATTTTATTTGAAAATGGGATAGTAATAGATTTTTATTAAACTGTTCTATATTCTCTATTAAAAATTTCATGAAATTTGATGATGATATTCTAACATTAAAGATCACGTCAATGTTGCATCAACTAATCCTCTACCTACAATCGTTTAAAAATGATGGATTAAGTGATGTTAAAATTTTTTTTTTTTGTAACTTTTGAATTATCTTTTGTGACCTGTGTATACCTAATCTGTGGTTACTACAGTTCCTACGCGCCCTTATGCTACGTTTCCACGGGACAGTTGATCACAATTATCTTTCTCCTGCAACAAAAGTGGTGTTTACACGTGCTGACAATTAAACAGGTTATGATGAATTGTCACTGATTCCGTTTCTGGTAGGATCTTTCATTAATAACGGACGATTCGAATGTTTTCATCGAGACTGATTCAATATGTCATTATTATTATTAAGAAACGAAACGGAGCGTTTGGTCGAATATTTACTATTAAATGCACTAAATGATCATTTACAGGAGGAAATATTGAAATATTCGTCTCTTATTTTAATTCTTTTCATTAAGGAGTGTTTTATTTATCTTTTCGTAGACGGTAGAATTACATTTTTGTGATCGAAGATCATTTAAGTATTCTTTCCAAACATCGCAAAGCGATATAATTTCCTTATCAGACCAATTATTATTACGTCTTTTACAATTTCGACATAGCAGAGTGATCCACCATTTTAAACTTGTTTTCTTCCTGATGTAGCGGGACCGCGGATAGAGCTTGTGATGCCAATAATCAAGTAGAAAGACAAACAAGTTTTGGAAACTTGATTTTTCAATTAATGGACATAAAAATATAAAATAAAAAAACCCATCAGTATTTTAAAAAATATTGATATTATTTTAAATAGTTGAAAATGATGATGGTTAATTTGCATTTTGCAAAAAAATATTTATTGAATGTTATTAAATATTAAAAAACGTATATTATGATGCTGGATATTATTGTTATGTCAGTTTATAGATGATATAGTATAGTATATTAAAAGATGCCTTAAAGCGGGTTCCCAAAGTGCGGCCCTTGGGCCAAATGCAGTCCGCAAACCCTAGAAATGTGGCCTGTGATGTCAAATCATCCACTATCTTGAAATCATAGAGATGATATATATTTTTACAAAAAAATAAATAAATTTTATCATATTATAGTTAAAAATTGTTCAGTTAAAAAAATACATAATCACGTTGTTTGCAGTTTAATCATGATCAGTAAATCAAGTTCGCGTTTACACGTATAAACTTAATCTCAATCAAGCATTTAATCACAATCGACTGTCTCGTGGAAACGTGGCATTAGGGATGATTCGATACAAGTAAAGTATCGATACTTTACTGATGAGCATTTACAAATGGTGTTAAGAATACATTCAATCGATTTAAAACCATGGCTCAATGGTATTATTAAAAGAAAACAACAACTGCACAAATCACACTTCAGATTGATGAATATATTATTTTTTATATTTTTATTTGAAATTATTTAGTTATTTTTGTTTGTTTATTTTTGAAATGTGTTATTTTAAACACTTTGTAATAAAAAGTAATTATTGTCATAAATAAAGAACAGGAAATGTGTTATTTTAAACAGTTTGTAATAAAAAGTAATTATTGTCATCAGTGCCGTGCCTAGAAATTCGGCCGCCTGTGTGCAACTGTACATCGATACTTTTTTCCGATACTTACTCGGTATCGAATATAAAAGTACTTGTATCGAATCGCCATCTATATACTGTTTTCTGCTCCAGTGCCGTGCCTAGAAATTCGGCCGCCTGTGTGCAACTGTTAGTTGGTCGCCCCCTATTCAATCAATAAAACAAAAACTAGAAAATTAATACTTAAATGAAATTATTTAAAGTTGAACAATAATAATACATAACAGTCATAACAGAACATCTTAGAAATTACCGATATTAATACAATACTTAACAGCAATAACACAAATGAAGAACATCTTGGAAATTGTAATAAATTGCAAAATTTTCGTTGCACAACTTGCTAGAAATTACCGATATTAATACAATACTTAACAGCAATAACACAAATGAAGAATATCTTGGAAATTGTAATAAATTGCAAAATTTTCGTTGCATGTAACTATAATATTAAATAAAGTTTTTTTATCTTTTAAAAACTATCGACGGGAATATTCATTGACAATATCACTTTGAATTATTTTGATTAGGGATTGTACCTGTTTATTAATGTTACAAAAATTAAATATCTAATTAGATGATAAATAATATTTTCAAAAATAACATATTAATAGGAAAAAACAACAATTTACAAGAAATAAATTTGGTGTGCTTTATTAAGAGCAAATTCCGATATAAGATGGTGTAAATCAATTTCATCCAATAATTTACGCTCTTTCGCTATAATTGATAAATTTGCTAGGCGTTCTTGTTGCATTGTTGCTCTTAAATAGTTTCTGATTATCTTCAATTTGAAAAAAGAACATTGGCCAGATGCTACAGAAACGGACATAGTTAAAACCATCCTAAGTGCGACAAATAAATTAGGGAACCTAATTAGATGATAAATAATATTTTCAAAAATAACATATTAATAGGAAAAAACAACAATTTGCAAGAAATAAATTTGCTGTGCTTTATTAAGAACAAATTCTGATATAAGATGGTGTAAATCAATTTCATCCGAAAATTTTCAAAAATAACATATTAATAGGAAAAAACAACAATTTACAAGAAATAAATTTGGCGTGCTTTGTTAAGAGCAAATTCCGATATAAGATGGTGTGAATCAATTTCATCCAATAATTTACGCTCTATCGCTATAATTGATAAATTTGCTAGGCATTCTTGTTGCGTTGTTGCTCTTAAATAGTTTCTGATTATCTTCAATTTGGAAAAAGAACATTGGCCAGATGCTACAGAAACGGGCAGAGTTAAAACCATCCTAAGTGCGACAAATAAATTAGAGAACGTGCCTCGAAGATTGTTTTTAAAAATATATTGAAGCACATTATATGGATGTGAACCAATGTTCTGCTTTTGTGTGTCATTACTGATAAAGTTTCATAAAATAAATCCTGTCCATCAATATCGGATTTTTTTCTTTTCACATCAGTTAATTTCAGATGAAGACCTTTACCTGATTCTAACATTTGCCTTGGCGTAAAATATTAATTCAGTTTAGTTATTTCGTAAATTGACATTAGAATTGATTTTTATTTTTAATTTATCTTTTTCAAATGAATAGAATTTTCAAAATTTACATATTAAAAGAAATAAATTTCCTTTTTCCTTTTATTTCCTTTTATTGGTTTTTAATTTTATTTTATATCTTGCTTTATGTTTTCGACATTCAGTTTGGCCGCCTGTGTGCGATGCACGCCTTGCACCTATAGCAGACCCGGCTCTGTCCTGCTCTTTTAATACTATTTAATAACCTTGAACTGAGTAATTTTTAGTATGTTATGCTACGTTTTTATATTTTAAAATTGCTACTTTTGGGTTACTAAATTACAAACTAGAACACAATGATTAATAATTCAATAAGTATTTGTAAGAAGCATTATTGACGAATGGTGCGAAGTTATGGCTCCTCCAAGATCCAAGGTTTGGACATACTTTTCTAAAAAAAAGTTTAGCATTGGCATTGTGTAAACAATGCTTTAAAGATATTAAATATTGTGGCAACAACTCGAATTTGTTTAAGCACTTTAATTGGTATCGAAAAACTGGAATTAGTATTGAAAGAGAACCTTTACCTTCTAGAGAACAAGGAAGCAGCAAATTAGACACGTAAAAACATTTTTTAAATAGATTATTAGATTTTAATATACAGTGGTGCCTCATAGTTTCTGATTATCTTCAATTTGGAAAAAGAACATTGGCCAGATGCTACAGAAACAGGCATAGTTAAAACCATCCTAAGTGCGACAAATAAATTAGGGAACATGCCTCGAAGATTGTTTTTAAAAATATATTGAAGCACGTTATATGGATGTGAATCGATGTTCTGCTTTTGTGTGTCATTACTGATAAAATTTCATGAAATAAATCCTGTCCATCAATATCAAATTTATTTCTTTGCACATCAGTTAATTTCAGATTTCAGATATGCATGATTCTAATATTTGCCTTTGCATAAAATATTAATTCAGTTAGTTATTTCGTAAATTGACATTAGAATTGATTTTTATATTTTATCTTTTTCAAATGAATAGAATTTTCAAAATTTACATATTAAAAGAAATAAATTTCCTTTTTCCTTTTATTTCCTTTTATTGGTTTTTAATTTTATTTTATATCTTGCTTTATGTTTTCGACATTCAGTTTGGCCGCCTGTGTGCAATGCACGCCTTGCACCTATTGGTTTTTAATTTTATTTTATATCTTGCTTTATGTTTTCGACATTCAGTTTGGCCGCCCCTGACTTTGGCCACCTGTGTGCAATGCACGCCTTGCACTTATGGCAGGCCCGGCTCTGCCATAAATAAAGAACGATTATGTTATAAAATTAATATAAATCTCTTCCTTGAATCTAACTTTTTATCAGTTTGAATGTATTTTTCCATAATACTTTTTTTTGGCCTGCCATATATTTTGGAATTTACAATTTGGCCCACCTTGGCAAAACTTTGGGAACTCCTGGCTTAAAGGATTTTTGATTAATTCACTTTTCTGGAATTTATTCTAATGATTTCAAGCATAGAGAATACAATAAGGATTTTTGATTAATTCACTTTTCTGGAATTTATTCTAATGATTTCAAGCATAGAGAAACCTTAATCTCAAGAATCATCATGAGAATTTCATTATTTTATCTTAAATAATATTCAAATACATAGTAAATGTCATAAATTTCAATACAGTGATTTCATAAATTTAATGATAAAGTATTTTAGCCAGCTTATCTATGTACCTAACCATAAGTACATGTTCAAGTTAGATATTCTAATTAGAAAATAAGGGATAATGTGGTTTGTATGGAAGCTAAATCCTTTTTATTAACTTTCACTGTTATCAAAGAATTAAAAAAATATCTATTTCAAACTTAATAATTTGAAGAAAATCTTATAAGACAAAAAATCATTATAAAACTAGTAAGATTTTAATCCTCTGATCAAAATATCCTTGTTATAAAAATAAGCAGAACCCTAAATTTTTTTCCCTAAAATTAAATTTAAATAAGTTAGAAAATCTGTAACTTTGGGTCTTCATAAAAAAATACCGTTATGGGTAACTATGAATGATACAATAGATGAGGATGAATACAGTCTCATCTATTGTATCCATTTCTATCTAGTTATATTTCAAAATATATCACATTTTGAAATTAAAATGACGATTTATTTAATATACAGTGATACCTTGGTTAATGACGACCTCGGATAACGACGTACTTGGTTAACAACAAGTGATTGTAAGAAAAAAATGTCTTGGTTAAGGATGCAGGCTTTGGTAAATGACTCAAAATTTTACCGAATTACCGGTAATAGAAAAAGTCGGTAAATTTGCAATCCCTAGATCCTACATACAATGCAGGAGATGTAATAAATATTATAATGCAAAGTATATGAATAATTTGCAATTTTACACATATTACAATAGTTTTTATGTCACACAACTTTATTATTAATAATTAACTATAAATAATGATGTTATTGAGAATATATTCTTTAGAGTAAGTCAAAAACCATTGATGTAATATTACCATATAAAATTGAAGTATGCATTGTTTAATAAAATATAAAGATGATTTGTAAATATTTTTTTATATTAACATTTTTTATATAAAATTGATTTTATTTAAATCAGATTTATATATACTAGATTTAATGAATAAGAGTTTATTATAGTTTCAATATTAAAATATCCATGATTATAGAAAAGAATTAACTTTATTCAGTCAAAATAGGAAAACAGTTTTTCATTTAATGTAACATACATTATTGCAATTTAATATTCTTCACTTTTTCAAAAATTCATTTGGGTTTGATTATTTTAGAATTCGATATTCTAGATGAAACTACCATCCAGGAACTAAATTTTGCTTCTTCAAATGTGGCATTATTAGAACATTCACCCGAACCAGTTGATTTGCCTAATCCCCTAAGAGGGGTTCCCAAAGTGCGGCCCACAAACCCTAGAAATGAGGCCCATGATGTCAAATCATCCGCGATCTTGAATTCATAGAGATAATTTATATTTTACAAAAAAATAAATAAATTTTATCATATAATTAAAAATTGTTCAGTTAAAAAATACATGTATAAGTGCTTCCAAGTATGTTTTCATTATTTGGAAGCATTTATATTGATATATGCGAAAAAACTTTCTTAATCACGAGTATTAACAAGTCCAAATTGAGATCAAAATTAACTGATGAACATTTACAATTGGTGTTAAGAATACATTCAACCGACTTAGAATCAAGGATCAATATTATTAATAAAAGAAAATAACAATTGCACAAGTCATGTACTGCAAATTGATGAATTTATTTATTTTTTTCTTTTTTTTTTAAATTATTTAGTTATTTTTTGTTTAATTATTTTTGAAATCTGTTATTTTAAACAGTTCGTAATAAAAAGTAATTATTGCCATAAATAAAGAACGATTATGTTATAAAATTAGTATAAATATTTCCCTTGTATCTAACTTTTTATCGATTTGAATGCATTTTTCCATAACGCTTTGTTTGTCCCGCCAAATATTTTGGAATTTACAATTTGGCCCACAAAGGCAAAACTTTGGAAATCCCTGCCCTAAGAGATGCTTTCGTGTGGATTTCTTCAAGCAAAGGTTTTCAAGCAAAATTCGCTTTTTTGTTAAGTATTTTAGACAAATTTAAATTTCCTTCTCTTTCAGGAGAAGGTGTAAGACACAACAAGTTCATACAAGCCTAACTATATTTTATTTGCAAGGATATGAGACAATTCAACATCGCTGAAGGCGAGGGATTTCTTAAACTTATGAAAGACGTAGCCCCAAATTTTAACGTTCCCTCAGCTTCGTTTTTGAAAAGAAATTAACCGAAAAACATGAAATGGCTGTTCTTCCTTCACTATATAGACATGCTAGTATCCCTTTTAGTAGTAGTAGCCACCTCAGTACCCTGCAAACAGCTGTTTTCAAAAGCGGGTACTACTATGAGCAAAGCCAGAAATCACCTCTTTGGAAAATATTTACAAAAGCTGCTCTTTTTGGGAGGTCTGAAGAAGAACAAAATTTTTGAGTAATTATTTGAGTTTTTCATTTAATATGTAATTAAAATGGTATTATTCGTTTTAATAAAAGTGTTTTAAATCAAGCTTATTCTTATTTTTCTAACCTACAATTAAAGAAGCAATAAGTACATAAATCTTCGGATTCGATTCGAGTAAGTATCGATACCTTTGACCGGTGATTTGAGTAAGTATCGATACTTTCTTTCGATACTACTAGAATACGTTGGTATCGATACCATGGTGGTATCGAATCATCCCTACGCGCCCTGGTCGTTTGAAAATTTTCAGCCAATCAGTATCTCTGCCTCTCGATTGACGTCAATAATATGGCGGATTGTTATGAGACTCTAATATGGCTCGAAAACATTATACCATATTAAAAAAATTTATACTTGCTATTTAGTGCTGTGTTTTATTTACTTATTCCGAGTTCATTTTAATCGGGAAAAATTGCTGTTCTTCTATCCTTACCCATAAGTCCACGAACGCGCAAGGCCTAAGCCTGTCATTCCGTTAGGTTAGTTAAGCCGAAATATCCTCATAGAATATTTTTATTTGGAGGGGGCCACTTATAGAGCCACCTTCATCACAGGCTGACCAACACCCATGATGGAGTCAACCGGAAGGATGGATTTCAATAGATCGGGCCCAGATCCCTCCTGAAAAATTGGAGGATTGGGACCACCAGATCCTCCAGAATGTTAAGCCACAGCTTTACCACGCAGCCATCGGGCTGACCTGTCATTCTGCGGGTCCCACAGTTTGTTCTGTGAAATGTTCATTATCTGAACATGTGTTCGTTAACCAAACATAAAAATCTTTCGAAAAAGTGTTCATTAACCGATCACCCACTGTAGTAGCTATCTCAAGGAATTCCAATAAAAATCCCACAAGTTTTACCCTTTATCAGTCAATGATAATGCCCTAGGAAAATATTTTCTCAAATATTACATTGACATTAAAGTATATCAAATGATATACTTTAATGATAAGTTACTATTTCTTTGCATTCTTCTGCTTTTGCACAACTATAAACTTGAATTTGAAAAAAAAGTTTATTATTATAAAATTAAAACACTTTGATGTTTTCAGCATTTCTTTGGGCCATCATCACACCTAAGACAATCTATTATAAATACAGTTATATTAACAAACTAGGAATGCAATCCTTCCCATTTATATCTGAATGGTAATAGCATAGATATATATATATGAGGAATAGTCTAAAAATAAGTTTTGTGAATCTGCTATCAATAGGAATTTTTATTCTGTAAACTAAATAATAGATAGGAAGAGGTATTTTATTTCATCATAGCCCCTACTGATATTGATACATTTATCGTACCACTTAACAGGGTTGAGAAGCACCTCTTATAAAAGTCTGTGCTCTGCATATGAATAAAAGTTCAAACAGCTCGTTTCACATCTTTATTGCTAGTGAAATGCTGCCCTTCCAGTGTCTTCTTCAAAGCTGAAAGAAGTCAGGATTTAGGGGAATGATCAATGCATTCCCACCAGAACTTGTTGCTATATGATAGGGATGCACAGACTTGTTAAGACCAAGGGCCTCATAGATTCACTGTGTCTTATAGGAGGGCCACCAAAAAACTGTGAAAGTTATGTATAATATCATGTTTATTAATTACATGTTACAAAGCAACATAGTCAAAAGTAAACAAAGAATTTTTAATTGGTTGCATGGTATTGCATTGATCTATAACAGTGCTTCTCAAAGTATGGGTTGTGACCCCATATGGCGTCATGTAACAAACTTTGGGGGTTGCAAAAATTTTAGCAAATGTTTTAATTTGTATTCCTAGTTTATATACTTCTATATACCCAGGATTGCAAAAATATTTTCTCGGGCAAAAGGGGTTGCCACGTGGAAAAGTTTGAGAAGTGCTGATCTATAACAATATTTTTGTGTTAGGTTCAACATTTGTAATAGCCAAACAAGATTGATTCTAAATTTTCATTAATTAAGTGGCAGTGCTACCTTGTGTGCAATTTTTTTAAATTACTTATTTCACACATAAAAATACAGTAAAAATAAAAAAATATTTATTATAATAAATATGATGATTATTTTTTTTCCTTATTGTTTAAAAACATATCATCGAACCACTGTAAAAATAATTTCATATCAAAAAAATATTACTTGAAAATGCATTGCTCAAAACTATAAATAATATTTTGTTGATTGCGTAACTTGACGTCAACGAGTTTTAAAAATCTTCAGAGTTGCGCATCCTGTTGTACATAATCCGTGACAGAAAGTGAAGTCCGGCTGGCGGAAGTTCCGTCCGAGAGTAGTGTAAACACGTCCACACTCGTCGAGGGGCGAGACAGAAAGTGAAGTCCGGACGCTTCTTTCACTCCACAGAAAGCAATCCGTGACAGAAAGTGAAGTCGGCTGGCGGAAGTTCCGTCTAAAGTAGAACTTTGTCCTTGTTGCCAGCTATCCGCCGCAAGATTATATATTGAAAAATATCGGAAAGTCGAATGGTGCGCACTCCAGATTTTTTAAATGGATCGTTTTAAGAGCATACAAAATCTAAATTTAATTAATTATATTGCTTGTTTATGTAATTTAACATTTTTGTGATAAAATTTTTAAAAAATCTTACACTTGTGCACAGACGGCGGCCACATAAATCGTCATAGCGAGCCGTAGTTTGCCCACCTTTCCCTAGAAGACCATGAAAATCGGCTTTAATTCGGGCATATTTTAGGTTTTCGTTTATTAATTTAAAATCTGTAAAAATAAAAAAATTAATAAAAATAAAATTTAAATTCGAATTTTGATATTATTGGATATTATAATAATTGTAAAGATTTAAGAGTGAAATATTATAAATATTATTAAGTAATAATTCTGGAATATTACATGAACCATTGCTATAACATCACTATATTATTGAGATTCTCCCAACATGTGGCGTCATACAATTACACGTGAGGTTATTTTTTCTTCATTGAAATATCATTGAATCTATTACTATATTATTGAAATTCTCCCAACATGTGGCGTCATACAATTACACGTGAGGTTATTTTTCTTCATTGAAATATCATTGAATCTATAACGTTTGGATAAAAATTTGGAAATTTGAGAAAAATGACGTCATAACTACCTAACAATTGGTGACGTCACAACGGAACATATAATGATATAATTTCGCAATGACGCAACAATGGATGATAATACAAAACGTGTAATAATGGCATTTTGTATTCATTATTCTGAAAAAATTTTAATTCCAAAATCTTTAATGCTTTTTGATCTTTTCCATTTCTAAATGGAATAAAAGAGTATATGATTTAGGTTTGTTCGTCTGACAGCACGATAGTATAATTATTTAATAAAATTTATATATGTTATTAGAACGTGTTTATTATGTCATGCTAGTGGATCAAGTCTATTCAAAATGATTGATATCGGATCAATATTATCAATTCAATATGAGTAAAGATATTTCACATATTTTAGAGCAATATCTCGGATAAATATTACCAAATCGGAATTTATATACACAATATTGGAATCCTCTAAGGCAGCGCTTCTCAAACTTTCCCACTGGGCGACCCCTTTTACCCAAGAAAATATTTTCGCGATCTTGGATATAGAGGTATATAAACTAGGAATACGAATTAAAGCATTTGCTAAAATTTCTGCGACCCCAATTTTGTTACACTTTGAGAAGCACTGCTCTAAGGAATCAATCGTCTTGAAAATAATCGATATTCGATTATTTTAAGCAAGACGTTTGTTTGTAAAAATTATATATCATCAGAGGCAGCACGTGCATAGGAACTGCAGTACCCCCAATTTTTCTCGATATATAAATATATTTATTCATTTATTTATGTTTGCCTGTAATATTTAATTTTATCATCAACAACTATAAAATTCTCTTATTATGTAAAAAATAATAATAATCTATCTTATAGCATTTCGAAATGCGAAGAACTCTAGCTACTCTGTTTCTCAGAGCTCAGGTCAGCTTACTCTTAGGTCTCAGACATATGCCATCAAAGGGCAATACTCTGCTCCGCCAAAAAGCACTATAGAGGTCTGTAACACAATTTAATCATAGCTGCCACTGGGACGCGGTTCGGCATCGCCTTCTCTGCATCCACGGTCCACTAAACCTATAGGCCCAAAGTTCTGGCTCGGCTGTTCCTTTCGGCCCGAGTGCTGCAGTAAACCGAAGTTCACAGCTCTGCCTTCCCTCCAGGATTCTCAGTCACAGTCGTTGTGTTTGTAATGTCACCACCACATTCCATCTCGTCCCTGCTGGATCGAGACAACTAGAGACGGCTCCAGAGTGAGATCTGAAGTCACAGTCGTTGTGTTTGTAATGTCACCACCACATTCCATCTCGTCCCTGCTGGATCAAGACAACTAGAGACGGCTCCAGAGTGAGATCTAGAGACTACACCATGAGATGTCCTTCCCCCTTTAAAAGAGTCTCCGTGATCGATCGATCACAGATTGAATCAGTCCAACAGTCGATAGATTGCGTCCCTCAGTTTCCTGAGTTTCGCAAGATTCCCTTGATTTGCTGCAAGCGTTCGACATACTTCACTTTCAGACAGACTAGTCCACGTCTTCGAAGTCTCGACGAAAGGTTTCCATATGAGGACAGTGAAGTAGATAGTGCAGCGCGTCACCATGTCGCACGCCACAGCTGCAGCTTCCATCGCCAACTCCCATGATGGAGAGGTAATGAATCTGCCGTGGCCTGTTAACATCTGAGTTAAACGACAGTCAGTGCTAACGGGAGTTCTGCCCACAGTCAGGAGTGAATGGGTGATCTTACTCACTGTACTGTTTATCATAGTGCCGTATTGCTACTCGCACATGCTCGCACAAATATATGCACGTCATAGTGACATGCGTGGATGCGAGCCATTAGCATAATGCTACACTGTCCGTCGTGCAGTTTCAGTGTTGTTTATATGCAGGTTGCGCCAGTAGTAGTGAGTTGGTAGTGATTACCGTATTTACTTCCTTGATTTACTCTCGCCTTTTAAATATTTGGACATTACAATTAAAGACACAATAGTTTGAATTATACTAAACTGTCATAATTTTATCGACAATAAACAATATTTTTTCATCTTTGATTTTTTTTTTAAAGTTTACCACAATTTTGCTATTTTATCCAAATTCGTATACATTATATTTACACTGTGTAACATATTTCGAAAGTTGAAGCACCCCACGATTTCAAGCCACGAGCCGCCACTATATATTATGTAAATACAGTATTATTCAATTTAAATGAAATTTGCGTATATTATTGGAATCCGCTAGAGAATCGTCTGCGCTAAAAGTGATCAAAACTGATTCGCTTATTACAATAATAACGATCGATTTTGATCATGTTACCCAAATAGAAAATCTTTTATGTGTAGTTTGGTCCGATAGTTTAAACGATGTGGAAATGCATAAGTAATGGTCACACTATGGGTGCGTTCGTAGAAACGTAGGCAAGAAACCTGAGTCACACCGGTGGCGCCCATAATCGTTCTTTAAAACAATCGATGCCGTTCGATTTACAGTGGTCACGACCTGTGGTTATAAACCCGGTCACGACAGAAATGACCCAGCTGAGGAGATGGGTTACTATTACCACGTGACCAGGTTGCTTTATTTCAAGATGGCGAAAGAAACTGTTTATCAGTGTTCTGAATGTCCATTTCATAGTTTAAGCTACATAGGTGTAAATCATCGCTGATTACAGGAATTATAAAACGGCATTTTATTTTAATACTTTACATAACAAACATTGAATATATATTACCGCGAATGATTTTTCTTAAAACAGTTTTCTCAGATGATAATAAATTTTTCCTTTTAATATTTCTTTCCTTTAAAATATCCAACATTAAATTTGTTAATTATAAGTTTTCAGATTCTTCTTTATTATCGACAAACAAATTTATTGCAGATATAACTGATGGTTTTTTTTTTTTTACTTTCAAAAACAACCGCCATCTTACAAAAATCACCATACACGTGATTAAGCGATCAGTGTCGTTCGTGGAAACACATCTCCGGCTTCGACCGATGACATCATCCGGTCACGACCGGGCAATTTCTGTGGGTTGTTGCCTGCGTTTATACGAACGTACCCTATGCAATTTTTCTCCGCGCGCGCGACTGCAACAGCAACGGCAACAAGTAGTCACATTGGGAAACGTAGCTTGCGATGCAATGGATAATCAGCCGATGAGAGCACGATTTTATCGTGCTCTCATCGGCTGATTATCCATTGCATAAATCACCAATCCATCTTGCATGCGTCAAAAATTTTCTCTCTTTTCATTGGTTGCGAGCTTGCAGCCGTCTCCAGTAAAACAAACACTCTTGTTTTCAAGCACGGTTGAAGTCGCGAGCTCTTCGGAAGGAGTTTACCAGTTTGTTGGAAGAGCCATCGCTGTTGCAGCCGCGCGTGCGGCAAAAAATTGCACAGTGTGACCACAGCTACAGAAAAGGTAGATACACAAACATAACAAATATTAGATTATATATACCCGTATTGTATAAATTATTGGCAGTAAGACCACGAAAAGGCGAATAATATTTTTAAACAGAAATTATTTTTATAATTTCTGTTTCCAATATTTTCTACAAAATATTCATTAGTTAATTAGCTTTAGTTAAGCTGCCATATCGCACGATATACTTTATCTGGCAGCGGCCACTTTTAGAGTTTTTTGGTCAACAGGTGTCATTTTCCATTCAGGAAGAATACTAAGTGACGGGGCGAAATAAGCTCTTCCAAGGCTGCCCACTCCTGCGGAGGGATCAGCTGGATTGTGGAGGACGGGGATCGACGGCCGGGTTCGGACCCCATGATAAATATTTTCAAAGGGTGAGACCGAGACTCGAACCCGAGTCCTCCAGAGTGGAAGGCCGAAGCGTTTCCACGCGGCCAATCTGGCCGACTTTTAGAATCCATTACAGGCTGATCAACACCCATGCTGAGTTTAATCAGAAGGTTGAAGGATGGGATACAAAGGGCCGGACCCGTACCTTCTTGAAAAACTAGAAGGGTGGGTAGAGATGAGCGATACAAAACAAAATATCATATCGGCGATATTCCGATACGGATTTTCATACGATATTTGATATCCAATATTTTGGAATGATATCGAAAATATCGCGAAATGATATTTAGGGAAAAATATGAACAACAAATTCCTTTAAAACTCATTTATTTGCCAGATGTGATTAAAAATCGCCAAATATTTTTGATTCTATTGCTGATTTCAGCATCAAAATCATTGGAATTAATTCAGGCTTCAACCTGCTTTTTTTTTGCACATACCACTTGATCTCCTTTACTAAACAAACATTTAGCAGGCACTGATGTGGCTGATACATATAATCAAATACTTCAGTGCAATCTTCGATAAATTTGGATAGCAAAAATTTGCACTTATCTAATATTTTATTGGATCTTCATGGCGATCTAATATTGGCTAATCCAATTAGAACGAAAACCAAGATCAATGACGAAAACGGACAGAACAGTCTGTCTAATGTTGGATTCGGCAATCTCAAATATCACGCCAGCCTCTGCTGATTTATAAAATAAAATGATTAATAATTATCGATTATCATAAAATTTATTGTTTATTTTCATTAAAATAATACTTTAAACTAATTTTAATAAAAGAGTTGTTTAACAAAATCGGCCGTTATCTTTAACCGATGTAATTTAAATTTCATTTTTTGATATTCTTGCATTCAATTTTAATAAATAGCTTTGTTTATTTTTATAGTTAATTATTGTATACTTCGTATACAATAGTTGCTACAGCACTGTACAGCACTGCACTACAATAGTTGCTACAGCACTGCAATACAATAGTTGTTACAGCACTGTACAGTGTTGTTTCTACGTAGTGTTTGTTTAACTATACTAATGTAACAAGGTACGAAATGCATTTTTTCCTGGATATAAAAAATAAATAATGTATATTTAATATTACTTTATGTAAAAGGAGTTTAGCAATTTTTGACATATTTTAGGAATTTTTTGAAAGGGTCAACACTATGTACACTATGATAACAATAGCATGATGGGAATCAGTTATCTATTGTTGTGCATCTGGCAAGTATGTGTCTGCTTAAGAGGCTATCATTACTGTACATAGCGATATTCATTTACAGTGTCGATTTTATTTAAAATTTTTAAATCTTTGCCAAGAAATGATTTTACACTTTTGAGTAAAATTGTTTTGCTGGATAAAATTAAAAGCCAGCCATTTAATACAAGCCATCATAGACTTGCTGATATAACTGGTGTACCAAAATCAAAAGATGAAAGACAGACTATACTTGATGCATTTTTGCAGAATTAAAATTTGAAATTGTAAAATTTATCATGTATGTATTATTGTTTCGTCACTATAGTAAAAATATTTTCTGTATTTTGGTTTAATAAAGAATTAAAATAGGTACCTAATTATTATTATTTTTTGTCCTATTATTTATTTACCTATGTATTATATATTTTATTTTAGAATTTATTATTAGTTTATTTAATTGGGACAGCTGCTTAATTTGGCCAAAATGGATTAGTCCTAATGTGTCCCATTAAATGTAATCAACTGAATTTACACAAAACTTATTTTTAGACTATCCTTGAAATAATAATGTACATTATAAACAAACATCAGGAGAGTATGTTACACCTAAGTGGAGCTGTCATCCAAAGCAAATTTAGAATTAATAAAAACATCTAATGAACATTTGTAAAGTTTTGATCTGATTAGAGAAAATTTATGATTGTAATGTATAGTGACTAAAAATTAAAAGGTTTAGTTTGGAATATATAACCATTAATATAATTACAGTATATAAATATATAAGAATAAACAATATGAATGGTATCTAATAAAATAAAAATAAACTCATAATGTATATTCACTTAAGAAAAATTACAAAGCATTATTAAGCACTTTTTTGCAATGAAAACTGATGACAAAAAAGAGTTTGTAATAGATGTGTTCTAAGAGATTTAGCTTGGTTTATTTAATAAGTTATCTATTGACATCTCCATGCTTGAGAAAGAGGACTTAAGTCATTACTATTACTTTACATTTTTTAATTTTCTTATAATCTCTACAATAACTAATTCATTGCTGCATGTATTGGGTTGTTTGAAAAGTAATTTCGTTTTTTCCCACCAGTGGCGTTAGTTCTATTTTTATTCGCCAGTTTCATTCTAAGCCATATTATCATTGTAAATTTCAACAGTTGATGTTTCAAGGTATATTTATAAATTTTTTTTTTGATTCTGTGCAGTAGTATTTTTTTTTGATGTCTTATCAAAAATGGAAAATAAAATGGAGATTTTTGGCATGTTTTGCTTTTTTATTATTGAAAAGTTATGTGAAGTGTAGGGAGATGTGTTAACAGAATGCCAGTGCCGAAAAAATGTAAGAATGCTGTTCAAGCAAGAAAAAAGTTATGTGAAGTGTAGGGAGATGATGTGTTTTGCAAAATTTTATTCTGAAAATTTTGATGTTAGATGCATCATGTGCAGGAAAGTTAGTTGAAGCTGATAATGACAAAATAAATGTATTGATTGAAGTAAATCGCTGATAACAACATGAGAAATTACTACAAGATTGAATTTATTGAATTCAACTGTTCATGACCAGTTGAAATGTTGATATTTGAGTTCTATGTATTCTCAAAGAAAGATTTACTCCATTGCATCAACATCTGTGATTTGCTGCTCAAACGTGAAGAAAATGATCCCTTTCTGAAGTGGATCATAACTGTTGATGAAAAATGGATTTGTTTACAACAAAGCTGAATGCGAGCGATCATGGAGTAGAAGAAATGAACTGGCTCAAAGCACTCCGAGACCCCATATTAATCAAAAAATGATGCTCTTTGTTTAATGGGATTTCAAGGGATTTGTTTTTTTTCTTGAGCTTCTCCATACAATTCCACAAGTAATTCAGAAGTGTACTGCCACCAATTAGATAGATTGAGTTTCAAACAAAGTGGCCAGAATTGATTAACAGAAAAGAATAGTGTTTCACCATGAACAAGTTGATGACTTGCCAGAAGCTGTTACAGCTTGGATGGGATGTGCTACCATACCCAGCATATTTGCCATATCTGGCACCTCCAATTATTACTTAATCTGATCTTTACAAAATTCTTTACATGGCAAAACACTTAGTTTAAATGTCGTCATCAAAAATCACTTGGTTTAGTTTTTTGCAGGCAAAGATCAGAAATTCCATGAGCATGGAATCATGCTACCAGAAAGATGGCAACATATGTTGGACGAAAATGGTCAATATATAATTAATTAAAATATTTATATACTATAAAAGAATTGTCGTTCATTTTCATAAAAAAACAAAATTACTTTCCGAACAATCCAATAGTATTTTACTATTTTCACCTTCTTCCATTTAATATCTATATTATATTCTAATGCTCTTATACTGAATATTGTACATGTTTCCTCTTCTTTATGTTGTCCTTATGTTCATTTATTCAACCTTCTAGGTTATACAGTTGCCCTCAAAAGTTTACATACTCTATAAAACACACAAATAAAATAAAAAGCAAATGAATTAACAAAAATTTACTCTACATCAAAGTTTTCTCCTCAGAAAAAAAATAAAAAAAGCATTATTTCAAAGTAATCCATTTTAATTTGCAAAAATATATCAAACAAAAAATAATGCACAAATCAAAAATATTCATACCCTTCCAATTAAAAATAGTATCATCCATAAAGGGGAAAAAATTTTCATATTTTAATATAAACACTATCTCGAAGATTCTAGAATTAACAAAAAGGTATAAAAATGGCTGTATTCCTTCTGTATTCAGTATGCAGTAATAGTCAGTTTAGGTAAGATAGAATTCAGTGAAGATCTCAGGAACAAAAATGTCAATCTTCATAAAATTGGAAATGGCTACAAGCTCTTCAAATAGATGATAATTTCAGTTTCAACCATTGTCAAAAAGTACAAAATTTATGGTACCATTAAAATACTTTCCAGGTCTGAAAGAAGAAAGATCTTTTCACCACATTCATACAGGAAAATTGAGAGAAGTATATATCAACCATAGATTGATTGCCAGAAATATTAAGACTGAATTTTCCAAAATTGGAACTGATATGTCTGAGTAAATAATAAGTTATATGCTGCATGACAATGGTATAGTCAGTCACAGGCCAAGGAAGAAGCCATTCTTGTGCAAATATCATAAGAACAATTGACTGAGGTTTTCCAAAAAGCATGAAAAATTATTATTATTATTTCTGGAGCAAAGCATAACGTGTGTTTGGAAAAGAAGAATGTTATATTTGGAGAAAGAAGAATGAGGCCGAACTTTATGTATTAATATTTTTATTATTAATACATATAAAAGTGTAATTTTCATATAAAAATATTTTTCCTAATAATTCACTAATTTTGACCCATTTTTTGAAATTATTTTTGGAATTTTGGTCCATTCAAAAACAATTTCTTTTAAAAGTACAGTAAAAAACATTGTCATTGGGAATGATTCCTACTGAAAATGTTTGAATTTCACATTGAATTTTTATATTTTTTAAAGAAAAATGAAGAAAAATCAGATTACACTCATGTTCCCTGTCCAATGAAACCCCAAAATTTTCCTATAGCCAATATCAATATATTAAATGGTTTTTACACGAATTTTTAATCAAATTTTTTAGAAAATTTTCTCTCTTTTCCCCTTCTTTCTCTATATTCTAGATTACTGTGTTTATGTTGCTCCAATTATATGCTGAAATAAAGTTAGTTACCCAAATTTTTTACAAAAATTAATTTTTTTATAGTATGAATTATAAAATGTAAAATATATACATAAATTTTGATATATACATGTATATATCAAAATTTTTGTTAATTCTATTAAAATAGGCAATATTTTTTATTTATCATTGTTTAAATTAGTATTTTCTCATTTTTTGACAAAAATACAATGAAAATAAAATTAAAAAATCAAAGATCCGTCATTAAAAGGAGCAGCACTTTTGTTTTATTGCTATCACTCTTTTTCTGCACTTTTCCTGCCAAAATGTATTGGGAGTGAGAATCAGCCATCCAATAAAAGCAAAGTAAAGAATATTATAGATGTTTATGTATGAGAACACGATTTTTTTATTTGTTTACATTAGGTTTTTTCATATAAATTCGAAAATTTATAAAATATTAAATTAAGGAAAAACATATCAATAAATATAAATTAATAATAATGGCAATATTTTGAAATAATTACATCATATATCTTAAATTAATATTCAATAATTAAAATTTGTATAGTAATAATTGTTTTTATTGATTTTTTGAAAATACAGTGGGTGATCGGTTAACGAACATAATCTGTTCAAAGACAATGTTTGTTACTCGATCATCAATTTACCATAGATTTTTATGGGAATTTTATTAATTCGTTCTGGAAACCCCAAAAAAATATAAATAAAAAAATTATATAATTTCTTAGTATGTTTGTTTATATGTAATAACAATAATACAGTCTTGCATTTTCATCTATTATGTTTATTTTCCTTTAAAGAATCTGTCCAATGTTGATTGCTTCTCTCTCTTCTTCAGGATTTTTCGGAAGTGATTAATAGCATTGTCGTCGTAGAGATCCCAAGCCTATTGACCTCATCCTGGTATGGGTGCATTTTAACACCAAAATGTTGTAAAATCTCTCTCTTACCTTCTTTAATAAATCTTTGTCTGAAATAATTTGTGATTACAAATTATTTCAGACAAAATTCTTTACAAATCATAAAACAGGTAAAATTCCAGCATAATTCATTAAAATGAAAAAATATTCAATATGTGGCATTCAAGTACAGAGTAATATTAATTAGAAATATTTACACTCCACAGTTTGTTCTGTGAAGTGTTCGTTATCCAAATAGTTTGTTAACCGATCACCCACTGTATAGTCTGATTTTCTTCATTTATGGCTTGTTTTATTCAGAAAAAATAGCCACTATCAACTATATATACTAATTGTATATTATTAAAGTCTGAACACATAAAGGCTGACAGAAATGCAATTGCATAATCTCTCTTAAGGATTACAAATTTATATGATTTGCCATCTTTTGTCTATTCGTCATCTTTTCTGTCAGCCTTTATGTGTTCAGACTTTAATAATAAGTTCTCTTCTATTTTTGTCACCTAAATTAACATAAATCTCTTTAGCCTTTCTCACTAGCTGCCAATAAATTTTTTGTCTCTAGTGATGGTTCACCATTGCCTTCTAGTTAAATCTGTGCAGGTAATATATAGGACCTTTGGTAAGGCTTTTATAATATATGATGGCAGGGTAATGTAATTTAATAACATAAAAGACCATTACAAAGATAGTTTATCATAAGGTAACACTATGTTTTTATTCATTTATGGTTTCATAAAAATAAGAACATTAACATTTAATACTAATTTAAAGTTTAACTTTTATAAAGAATGTTTGGCTTTATTTCTACTAAGTTTTTCAGACAATATAACTTCCTCATGATTACAAATTATTTCAGACAAAATTCTTTACAAATCATAAAACAGGTAAAATTCCAGCATAATTCATTAAAATGAGGAAAATATTCAATATGTGGCATTCAAATACACAGTAATATTAATTAGAAATATTTAAGTTTATAATTGCATCTCAATAGCAAATATTTATTTTCAATTATGCTACTTATGAATTTTAAAGTGCCAGCTAATTTTTTTAAGAAAAGCAACATTTTGTTTACACCTAAATACATAAATCTTGAACATCTTTTAGGAATTAAATTATCATCAATTTTAGACTGCTAATATTTCATTATCATTAGGGAGTTTCTACATAGCTTACAACTCAGCTCTGCATGAGGCAGTTGCTTTTCGCATTGTTGACCAATAAAAACAGTCTTTTGTTGTCATGTTTTTGGTACGAGAAAGTTGTCGTCTTTGCTGCCTAATGGAACTCAAAATCTTATATTAAACCACTCACAGCAAAGCTTAATAGATGATCTTCAATAATAATAATAGAGGATAGAATTGAGAGAATTTATGATAATAGTTCAAACCTCCAACACCAGATGCTCTGAGCTGCTGAAGCGACTACCAATAACTTTTCGAAACGATAAGATTTTCTTGTTTAGTTATTAGAGGAGCTGTGCAGAAACTCCCTATTATCTTGATATAAAAAAACTGATTGGCATTTTACAGCAGATATGGAATGTGTCAGGATATTGTCAATTGCCTTGTATATTCATCTGTAATAGAAAAAGAAATTTATATAAGATTTTTTTTATAAATATAGACTTAATTAAGACTTAAAGTTAAATATTAATTCATACCCAACATGAATCTTTCAAACCCTTTTCATTTCATCTAAATTTCACTCAGACTACCGCAAATTACTCCAGCTATAACTGATTTACAGAGACAGACAGACACATCAGTGGTTCTGATTGTCTCATCAGAATCACTGATGAGACAATCTGTAGTTTTTGTCTTATCAGTGGTTTCTTAAGGTGCTATGCATTTTCAACAATTGATTTCACAAAATCATGAAGGTTTCTTGTAAGTAATGTTACTTAGATGAAATTTATAGCTTGCATAGTATTTTTTTTTTTATTTAATTTTTATAAATTACTGTTTTCAGATTAACTGGTTATTCATTTATCTAACCTGAGATCCAGATTAATAGGGAATCTGCTGTAACTAACATTACTTAGGCCTCTTGTTCATTTTTAATCTGTTAGCAGTAAGAAAATTATAAAGTTATTATCTTGCAGATCATTTTAGAATTAATATGTTTGAAATCACTTGTTTCTTAATGGTCATTCTAAAACATTAGAATATTATAAAACTTAAAAGGTGAGAAATGACCAGTTCTCAACCAAGTGCACTTATCATTTTAGAATATTCTTTCATTTTAAATGGAATAAAGATCTTTATTACAAATATAATTGATTACAGAATCATAAATCTATCTGCTTATTTTTAATAAGATCTTATAAATAACAATCACTATTAGCAGGAAAAAGTTTTCAGTCTCTCTCATAGACACTTGTCAATAATCAGATAGATGCTATATTCTAGAGATGGCCAAACTTCATGTCATTATGAGCCATATAGGAGAATCTCAAATATTTGAGAACCACAATCAGTTTCTTTCTGGGTCAATGAGAGCACCATTAGTTTTTTGGGTGAACTTAACAATGGTTTCAAAAATTATTTATTTCACGTGCATACTATGTTTTTTTTTTATTGTAAAAAGAATTACAAATATATTATTTTTTAAATTAAATAGATATTTACTCAATTCCTTGAGTCATATAAACTATTGACTTTCATGATATGGAGCCACATCTGACTCACAAGCTACAATTTGGCCACCATAGCTATGTACTGTCTATTTGATTATTCTTGTACAGATGAAGAACTATAAGAGAAACCGAAAACATTTTATGTAAATAAAAAACTGTTTTCTGCTAATGCTTGTTATTTATGTAAAATTAATTCAAAAAACAAATTGAATATCACAATATAATTTCCAAAGATTTTCCATAGAAAAAATAGTTTCAAATTTAAATCAGACAACATAAGTAATTTTGATATATAAATAGTTCTCAACTTTACACACTAATTTGTTCCTAGCATAGGTTCAAGAGACCTGTAGACTTAAGAATATAACTCAGGTTTTCACCATTAACAATGAAATTTTAAATAAATATGTTTTCATTTCTTTAGATGAATAACCTAACCTTTATAATAATAATTTTCGATTTTAAATTATTTAACATTTAGGGCAAAGAATTTTTATTCTTTATCATCATCAATAAATGAACTACTGTCTTAGGCATAATCTGGGAGTGAGAGTTATTTATGCAATGTTCCAATGAAGCCACAGGGTGTTCTGCTACTGCTTCTTGATTCACCATTTTTATAGCAGAAACTTCGATATGACTGATGTGGTTTGAAATAATAACATTAATTGCAAAAATAAATGATTCATATCTTTGAATTTTTTTTTTTTTTTTTGATATTTTGTACTTGAAAAAACTTGAAAACTGAGAATTACTTGTATATAGAAATTAAGGTGCTCACTATTCATATTGCATAGTGAATACAGATAATCCTTGACTTACGAATACTTATAATTCTGTGATTGTTCAATGCAATTCCATGATTTGAGTCTGCGAGTCAATGTTCTGTAGTTTTGTATTCTTTATGTTTACTAGGACACTATATATATATATAATCTTAATAAATATTATTAGTGAGAAATCCATAAAGAATGAGATTTTATCTTGTCATATAAGCTTGTTTTAAAATCTATTCTTAATTCTAAGTGATTAATTAAAGAGCAAAATTGGTTGACTTTGCCAATTTAAACGGCCCCTGCAGTCCTCACAATGATATCAGAAGTGGGGGTGGTGAAAACGAGGATTTGCAGGCAAAAAAAGGAGAGCAAACTTTCACGCTGTCACAAAAATACAAGAATAGGATTGGAGAAGTATTAGTAGATATTTAGACTTTAAAACACCAATTTGTGAGGATTATGAGCAGGCTGAGCATAAAATGGCAAAAATAAAGTGGTGAAACTGGAAATACAGATTGAGAACCTGAAGAAAACCATGGCCATGGAACTTAAAATGGCATAAAATGTGGATCTTGACTTAAATGGAGGAATTAATTAATTAATTAACAAACAAAAATTGAGAAATTTTGTCTGGAAAGCACACAAGCCCTGTAGATTCGGGGAAAGAATAGGCCTAATGCAGCTAGTGTAAGCGATATAAACCCACTAAATGAGCATGCTAGGATGAATCCCTTTGCAGTGCAGCTGGCCAATCTCTAACAGTATTAGTCAAGAGTTCCCCTATAGGTTTAGGGATGAGAATAGACCTATTCCTTGCTAGTGCAAGCAGTAAGACCCACAGAATGCATGTTGATGTTGAGGGCACACCCATTATGAATACGATACTTTCTGCTCTTTTTTGGCTTCAGAATGCAGCATTCTGGACAAAATTAAAAAATTAGGATAAAAAGGACAGAGTGCTTTCTGATGGAACCATTCAATCCATTGTTCCATTCCATTATTGTTCTTTCAATGTGCCATTTCCATGGCACATTGAAAGAACAATAATTAATTTATCAAACTAATTTAATTTCTAATGTGTGAGAAAGAAATGTTCAATATGCTAAAATTCCTCCTTTCTTCTTAGTATACTGCTCATGAAGTGCCCTGTGGAGGGATTATCTGTTTCAAAATTTTAATTCTTTGTTGTATTAATAAGTGGAGAAAATTTAATGGAACATATAGGATGAATATTTGAAGATAATGAAATATGTAGAATACTTGAAGATAGTTTTAATAGAGTACATATTATTAATAAATAAATAAAGAATACTATGATTACTATAAATAAAGTATATGTAATGGGTTGGATATTGTTGTAAGAGAGAGTTGCAACAGCTGATGAAATCCTTTTTGTTTTCTTGGAATACCACTACTTTTTCAATTATAGTTTAATTCTGAAACTTTTGCTAATATTGTTATTATGGTTTGAAGTAATTCAGCAACTGGACTATTTTGAAAACCTGGAAAGTCTGTCAACTCCTTGATTCTATGGTAAGTTCTAATGATGTTTGGAGAGACAGCAACTGACATCCTAAGAATATTGAGTCTAGTTCAATACCTTAATCTTCAAAATTGCTATGAACTGAGACTTTCTTATACCTGAAAATACTTATTTCTGTCTTTTATTATCTATAGCATGAGTAATTTTGTCAACATATAATATCCATAAGATAATTTTAATTATGTTATTTGTTATATTGTCATGTATGAATTTTATCATCATCAGAAATGGAAATCAAAATTTATATTAGACATAATTAACTTCCAGATTACATATGTTAACAATTTATGTCTTCATTTTTTTATCATTACCTTTGCAATTTACCCAAGTATCTTATATAATTTGAACAGTAATTATTTCTTACTATAATTTTTTAAAAGGAAAATTATTTCTCCAAAACAGGAAGTGATGCGAAGTCCAGGAGACCCTTAAAGGACACTCCCTTATTACAATTTAGATTTAAAAATTGTTTAAAGAAAAAAAACTGATAGTTGTTTTTGATTAATTTTTTTTTTTTTGACAAACAAGGAACTTCTCTTCATGCAATTTAGTTCTTTGTCAAAACAGTGGGACAGTTCCTTCTTAAGAGAGAATAGATACAATCATTTCCTTGTTAAGAAGAGGGACAAGAAGAAGTCTAAAGTAGGTTTGAAAAAGGAAAATGATGTAGAAATTATGAGCAGGATGCAACTCATCCTGTCAGGAGACATTAGAAATATATCACATGTGAATTAATTGGTGTTTAATTTGTGGATTAGTAGAAGATGAACACTTGATGATTCTCTCTCAGACATGTTTGAGAAAGCAAAGACACTCCCAAAGAAATTGTAATGGCTCTAAATTGTTATTAGCTGTTTAGCCTATCTGTTTCTATAACTTGGTGTAGTTTCTACTAATTATGTGTTATTATTATTCTTTTAACATATACATAACTATAGCAAAACATTTAAGTTTTTGAGTTAATCATGTGCCATCGCCAATTTAAATATCCCTGGATCCTCAATCGTGAATTTAATAATAGTAATAATAAGCACTTTCCAGGAATGTTATAGCAGATGTAATAACCATTTTTGATCTTTCCCAAAATAATTAGCACTTAAGAGTACTATTAAATATATATAAGATCAGTATAATGCGAGAATTATTGAACAACAGAATGCTAATATTTTATCACTTCTCTTGGTCTTTGTCATTTGGATATCATTTTGAAAGAAGTGGTGCATACAATATCCTGCTTAGTCCGCATATTACTATCTGAATGAAATGCATTGGATGGAACTGGCAGGAAATTAGGGTAGTGTCATACAGATAGAACACAATTTTATGCCAAAAAGTTTGAGAATCAGATGTCTGAGAGAGAATCATCAAGTGTTCATCTTCTACTAATCCACAAATTAAACACCAATTAATTCACATGTGATATATTTCCAATGTCTCCTGTTGAGACGAGTTGCATCCTGCGCATAACTTCTACATCATTTTCCTTTTTCAAACCTACTTTAGACTTCTTCTTGTCCCTCTTCTTAACAAGGAAATGATTGTATCTATTCTCTCTTAAGAAGGAACTGTCCCACTGTTTTGACAAAGAACTAAATTGCATGAAGAGAAGTTCCTTGTTTGTCAAAAAAAAATTAATTGATAAAATCTTTTAATATTTAAAATACACAGCACCATTGAGCAGACCAAAACTTAGCTTAGTATAGTGAATAAACTTTAATGAGAAATGTTTTTGGTGTTGTTATGCCCTCATCAGCTCATACAAATAACAGTTTTCTTATAATTCTAGAACATAGAATATTTACATTAAGAATCAATCATGCATACATATTACAATATTTAAAATTTTTTAAAAACAAAACATAAATCACTTAAATAAAATAAAATAAAAATAAGACTATTACATCTAAATCCTTCTAATACTATAAGGGTTAAAAATAATAACATTGCTTCCTTGTATAGGTACTTTTTTGCCTTATTACCTTAATACCCACCTCTTAACTTATCATTCTCTAAAAACTTATAATCATAATAACTTCTATAGATTTGTTTACAATAATTAAGTCTTTCATTTAAACCGTGCCTCAAGGCAAACTTCCACGGCACGGGGAGGTTTAGGGATTGCTTTTCATTTATTATCGCTCCATTAAATTTCTCATTAAAGTTTATTTACTATATTAAGCTAACTTGTAAGTTTTGGTCTGCTCAATGGTGCTGTGTATTTTAAATATTAAAAGATATAACATATCAGAGCAGTAAAGGCAAAGAATATAATTGATAAAAATTAATCAAAAACAATATTCAGTAAGAAAAGGATATACCCCTCATATTATAGCATGATGTTTCTCATAATTTTGGATGCAATTTTTTCTGTTCCATATTTGTTATATAACACATTTTGTCAGTTAAAAATTGGAATTTTGCAACGATGTAATTAATATTTGTCAGACTCTTGATCCACCATCTTATATATTCATGCATTTTTGATAATAGAATCAATATTCTCAGACTTTACAATATAAGCATCAAGGGAACTTATTCAAATAAATCCAAATATACTAGCCAAAATCTAGCCCTTGAATTACAAAACGGAATAATTTAATGATTAGAAATAATTTGAACTAAAGTTAGCGCCATTTCGTAATTATAATAATAATTAATTTTACTAAATCTGTTCAATTATTAATTAATAGATGGCACCACTCATAGATTTAGTAAAATAATTTATTTTTATAATTACCAGATGGCGCTAACTTTAGTTCAAATTATTTCTAATCATTAAATTATTCCGTTTTGTAATTCAAGGGCTAGATTTTGGCTAGTATATTTGGATTTATTTGAATCAATATTCATATTTAAATACAGTAAGACCCTGCTTAACGCTGCTCGGATATAATACAGTTTTTCAAAATTCTATATTTTTTATTGATTTGCTTTGGTGCTGATTTTCAAACTGTTATAATTTCGAAACTGCACAAATTTGTTGCACTGAGAGAGGCATAGGAGTATCAAAGCATTTGATATCAGTACAATGCAGTATATACAAAAGTCTGCTGCAGTCACAGTTCATATTTATGATCGACCATCAACATTATTTTAGTTATAAAAATAGCAATTATCCCATTTTATTTTAATCTGAATACTGCCACTTTGACCTATAGTTTGATACAGTCAAGATGGCTTTTTCTGCCACTTCCAACTATAGTTCCTTAAGTTATAAACAACAATATCTATGAAAGAAAAATGTTCTAATTTATATCCTTTTGTTCTTAAAAACTTTTTATTTTTTAATTTTGAGAATTTTTTTCATAAATCATTCAATATTAACAATAAAATATGTCATGTATTATTACTATTGTGTTACATTAATCATACGTTACCATTTTTTTTTATTTTATTCTGTATGTATATTTTTTTAATTCATCGTCCTGTTTCACCTATCCTCATTATTTACATGTTAAGATGACCTTATTTAGCACTTGGGGTTTTTGGAGTGTATCCTCTGCATTAAACAAGGTCTTACTGAATTGGAAATTGCTTTATATATTTTCAATCTGATGTATGCAATGAAATTACTTCTTTTGATACTAGAATGTCCACTATATTTATTCCTTCTTGAATCTATTATAAAAACATTGGCTGAGATATGAAACTTAAGAAGTTATTAGGCCTGGTTCCTCCAAAATAAAAAGCATAATTAATTTCCCTAGGCCTAGGAATGGCACCAAAATGCATTCATTCCTGGGATTAAGAGGCTATTACAGGTGACATATCAACAAGCAGGATAGTGTATATTTAGTTTTATTCTTTATGCTAAATTACAAAACCTCTTATGACATTCCAATTAAATTTAGTATTACTTTTTAATATGTGAAGAAGCTTTGAAATTTTGAAAAGAAATTTTGATAACAGCATCAACGCTGTGATTTCCTTACATAGACATTGATACCTCTAGCTATACTATCAGTGCTATTTAATCATAACAGAACGAAAAGGAGTGAGCTTCCAATAGTATATGCAAGCCACTGGTTGAGAGCACCCAAAATCAGTTATGGCACTACTGAAAAAGAGTGCCTTGCAATCATCTGGACTATTAAATATTTTTGGTCTTATTTGTACAGCCACCCATTTGAAATTTACACAGAGAGCAGACCATTATGTTGGTACTAAACATTAGGGATTCAATTTCGTGACTAGCATGCTGGAATTTACAATTGCAATATAAAATTATTCATAAATCAGGAAAAACATGTGAAAACATTTCACATAAATGCAAATGCACTTAGCCAAATTCCAACTGGTTCAAATTGAAGAGTATCATCCTATTTATAACATTGAACAAATAGGGATACTGAAAAAGTTAGATCCAAAATATAAAGGCATTATCCAGAAATTGTCTCAGCCAGATGTTTCCAATCAAAATAACAAATATGCAGACTGTTTTCTGGATGGTAGTGATATACTTTATAAATAAAAACAATGTCAGACCTGAAGAGAAGTTTGGCACCAATTGGTGGTACCAAAGTCGTTAGTAGGGTACATTTTAAATATCTTTCATGACACACCGACATCAGGACAGATCAGTGCCAAAAAAACATGTGAAAAGAAGATATACACACAATTCTTTTGGCCAAATATGCATAGGGACATAAAATATTGCAAAAGCTGTAATCAATGTGCAATGCATTGACATCAGACACCATTATAAACTTTTTCCAAAATTAACTTAGGTCTTTGAATGCATGGTCCTTGATATTATGGGGCCCGTGCCTGTCACCAAGGTAATTAAAGAGAAAGGTAGCACAGATCACGTGTTTATCAAAAATGACATCACATGACATGTGATGTATGACATCATCTGGAGGACACTGGCTATCATTATGGCAGCAGTATTGTATGTAGAAACGAATTCCTAAGAATTGGACAAGAAACCAGCTATTTTAATTGTTTAAAAAGTTATCTATAGTGAAATATAAATAATTGATGGCATCAATGGCAAACAATATTAATTGTGTTGTTGCTGGATATGCAAATTATGACAGAAAACCTGAAGGAATTATTTACTATAGATTTCCTAAAATTTCAATAAACATGGATTGTAAGATGTAAATATGCATGATAAAAACGATCCAGATGTTTGTAATCATGATATACCTACACAAAATTCAATTCTTCTGCAGAAACTAATGATGAGTTCATGAATTTTATTACCAATGAGCTTCTCATCACTGTGGAAGATGGAAATGGTATTGATAAATCAGTAAACCATTCTGAGATAGATGAATGCCTGAAACATTTCCAAAATCCTAATGACATAGAAGCTTATCTAACAGATTTGCATCAGGAATTCTTATCTTCCACAATGACTGAGGATATTGCCTTGTAAGTTGTTGATAACTCATTAGATACTCCAACAATGCTGTGCCCAGAAACTGAGGAATCAAATGACTGAATTTTTAAACTTTCACATGGTGGAATTCTTATACCAGAACTTCACTGGTTACAAAAATCAAAGAATTTGAAGTTGTATTTACTGAATTTCATGGTTCAAACATTTCCAAAGAGTGTAACGTTATGAAGAAATTAATTGATATTTCGAGAAACAAGTTTCCAAACATTATTTGAGGAATATTTATTCAAATGAGACATCAAGCAGTCATCAAAAAAATCATCATTGAAGAAAAACAAGAAGTGGAAATCATTCTCTTTCCTAGGCAACAATATAATATATATAATTTTATATTTTTTAATTTAAAAATTACAAAAAATTTTATTCAGTTTGTAATTTTTCAAAATGGAAAAATAAATCAACATTCTTTTCTGTAGTTGATTTTTTCATAAAGAGGCATTTTTTAAATAATTTTATTTCTATGTTTTTCATTTTTTTGCTTATTTGTATTTATTTCCTTATTTATTACAAATTCATTAATTTTTAACTTTTTCAATATTGAACATTTGTTTAGTTTTTTATTATTTACTTAAAATATAATTTTCACCACATTTCCTTTACCATTTGCCTGCTCTGTCTTCCCTGTGACATGACATGATAGGCCAATAGCCAATGACAAGTAATCCCCACAATCTGTGCTACCTTGCTCTTTACTTATCTTGGCCTGCCACTATATTAGGTAATGGATACACCTTGTTTTCATGGATCATTTCAGTTGAAATAATTTGGATGAAATGATAAATTCTGAATGTAGTATTAAGACATTCAGTGCTTAGCAATTACTTAATTACAGTTACAAATTTCACATCTAAAATAATGAAGTAGCCAAAAGTTTAAGCATAACACTGATATTAACTACAGCTTACTACTCAACATATGGTGGTTTTGTAGAATGCTTTAATAAATACTTAGTACATTATGTACAGTAAAACTAATTGCAGTGGGGAGAAATACTCCTGCACATCCTATTTGCATACAATATAATCACACCTCTCAACAAATGAGAATTCATTTTATCTTTTGCATGGCTGAGATCCAATTTATCCATTTGACATAATTATACTAATACTGCTATCTACAATATAGGAGAAAATCTTGTAACCAAATTAAGGTTATGATAGAGAGAGAGAGAGAGAGAGAGAGAATTTGGGACAGCAACACACTCAAGCAGCAGCTGATAGGCAAAAGGTATGAAAGAGATATCACAGCAGCAAAACAAAACCCTATAAATTCTCAATAGGGGACAGAGTTTTCATTAATCAGGTCTATATATCTCAAAGGCTTAAAACGTAAATTCTACTCAAGTATAGTGAACCTTATTGAATTATTGAAAAAACAAGTCCAATAAATTTTATAGTTGAGGATATTAAAACAAAAAAAAAATGCATTCTAGTACACACCAATTGTTTAAAACTAGCTATTACCCAGATGGAATTCAAATTTTGGGACAAAGAGTTGAGCCATGTCATAACACAATCTGATTCCAATTTTGAAAGAATTTCTGAGCTGGAGATTGATTCTTAGGATGAGCTGATTTTTTTCTTCCTTGGGACTTGAACCTAGTCCTTTATGCAAGTCCAAGCCCAGCAAGGCAGCGTCCACTTTGAATGCTCAGCCACAAGTCTCATAAAGATATGCCTTTAGTAGTAGATACCCAATTAATGAAGAATTATGGGTCCAAAATACTGTCATCTGTAGCAGAGGATGCGATCAAACCGGATCTGCTCCTTGCCATGTATCTTTGGAAACAGCGAAGCATCGTGCCTGCATCTCTCAGAAAATTAATACACCTAGCCCTCGATTTGCACGGTACTCAATTTACACGGTTTTGCTTTTATACAGTTTTTAAATGAAAACAAAAATTTATTGTTTTTATTTTGATTGTTTTGCATAAATAAATTTATAAATTATGCCATTTATAATTAAAAGAGTATCATATTGTTATGTTTTGTGAGTTTACGAGTTCGTTGAGATTAATAAAGAGTGAATACAGCTAAATTCAATACAAAATCCGATAATTATCTCATACAACACTAATTTATGTCTTTAATTCAGAATAACTCACAGTTCTTAGTCCACTTTCGCTTTCACAATTTATCGCTCACTATTAATTTTTACTGTCCAAATCTCTCGCAGTTCATCTAAATTCAACTCACACTTGCAGCTCGCCTATTTATGTTTGAATGCTTTTTATTTATACGGAATATTGTTGTTTTTCTTTTTTATACTGTATTTGATGTTAAATTATGTTTGTTTAAATTTTTAAAAATAAATTGAAAAAGTATAAGCATTAAATTGCCTCTAAAAATTATGAACCAATCCCCTTTTTTTCCTTTAATCCTTATCTCATATAATGAACCAATCCCCTTTTTTTCCTTTAATCCTTATCTCATTTTATGCAAAAGAACATATCCTCAACTTTTCATATCTTTAGATCGATTTACACGGTTAACATATCCTCGACTTTTCATTATCTTCTTTAGATCGATTTACATGGTTTACAGTTTAATTGAATCTTTTCATTATCTTCTTTAGATCGATTTACATGGTTTACAGTTTAATCATTATCTTCTTTAGATCGATTGGCCGGTTTACAATTAAATTGAACATATCCTTCTATTTTGTATGAATTCTGTGTCTCATTTTACGATTGAACATATCCTTCTATTTTGTATGAATTCTGCATCTTGTTTTACAGGTTTCGGTTTGCACATGAACATATCCTTCTATTTTGTATGAATTCTGCGTCTTGTTTTACACGAAACATATCCTTCTATTTTGTATGAATTCTGTGTCTCGTTTTACACGGTTTTGGTTTGCACGATTTTTCCAAGAATGTATCTACCGTGTAAATCGAGGGCTGGGTGTATATAATTACAGTTATAATTAATAATTTAAAAAATAGAAGTGATATTTACATTTAATTTAACTGGAAGTACTTCCAGTTAATTAAATTACAGTTATATTTCAATTAGAATAAATTTTGCCCCCCCAAAAATGACCGGAATAGTTAAAACATAGAATGTAAGTAAAAGATATACAGAACTTTCTTATTTACATTAAATTAAACTATTTGTTTAAATTTTTAATAAATTTAAATAAATATTTTAAAAATGTTCAGTTCTAAATATATTTGTTGGTTTCAAACCAATATTAAGATATTTGATTATGCCATTACCTATTTCTATGAATGTTAAAAATTACATTTTAATATTTAATTTACTTAAATGAATTTGCAAATAAATAAAATTTTTTTCTTTTAATCAAAATAAAACTTTTTAATTGTATGTATAATTAAAAAGTATAACTATATATAAACCGAGATTTGAATATCTATAAATGAAAACCAGCAATGGGAAGCCAAAGAATTATTATTATTATTATTATTATTATAATAATAATGAGATTTTATTCCTCTTATATATTCAATATATATATATATATCTGTGTCATGCTTATTAAGATAATATGTGTCACTTAACAAAAGGTTGATTCATGTTGATTTGTACGGATTTATTCTTATACTTGTAGAGAGATTTCAAGTAACACAATAAGGGAAGATATATCATAATTCTTTTTTATTTAATTGTAACTTATATAGATTCATTTTGTTTTACTTCTAAAGTCGCTCATTTTAGAAAGAGAGGGGATATTGTAGAAGATATGGAATTTGGGTCTGACATACTGTCCAAAAAATTCTTTTTAAAGGAAAGTGATACCTTAGGAGGAGAGAAAATAAACAATAAACATTGTACATCTTGCCCAGAGACTTTTGTTCTCTGCAACATAAAACATAAAAATATCCAAAGATTAACAAGGGATATGATCGAAAGAATTTAATACACGCAAGTGTCATAAGGAATTGAAAAGGGGGAAGACATCAATGAAAGTCGATAATTAATAAACATTCTGGCTTTCCCCGGGAATAAGGTGAAATAAAAGGTCACATCACTTGCCTGAGACTCTGAGAATCCTGGAAAAGAAGTAGCTAAAGAGAAAGAAAATGTTGATTTCAACACTGAAAGTCATTTCCTCTGCCATTATATACTTTGTCTTCAATAATTTAAGTACACTGGGACACACGTGGAATAAAGAAACATCAGTTCAACAAAAGAGAAGTTATTTCCCTCAATGCTGAACAAAAAAAGAAAAACTAACCTCTTCAACTGGGTGATCAATGCAATGCTCAGTTTGGATTATCAGTACAAACTGTAGGATGTAAACTTAGGATCACCTTCCGAATAGATAAAGGTATTTATCGTCCCATAAAAACTATTGTCAAGCTCCTTTTATCTTTATAAAGAATCTAAATTAAAAGAAATTATTAGTTATTAAACAGTGGTTCTATGTCACTAAATCTCATTTTCCATCTTTATCCATGAAGGCTCTAGATCACATCATTAGACCCAAAATCCTTTATAAGTTCGTCTGGCAATCCCTTACTGCAAAATGATGTGCCAGAAATTTTCTGGCAATGTCAGGTATACTGGCTAGTTATATATTTTCTGAAAATGTTCTTGAAGTGAAATGAAATAGCTAAATAAAGAAGCATCACAATTATTGTAAAGCTATATAATGATAATTATTGCAGGATCTGAGGATCTCCAGATAAAATCATTTTTTGTGTCCATTAATTCTATATATTAAGAGGCACGGCAATTACTCTTAAGCCAAGTACAGTAGTAACTGACTTTATTATTGGAATCATTATGGTCAAAATTGAACTTGCTGTAATTTTGGTCTTAAGTTAATTATTATTAATATGACAATTATAATCAAGAAAAGTATTCAATAAGTCATCAAGTACCAAATTTAAAACTTCAAATCCAATTAATAAAAACTGCAAAAAAATCTGAAGAAAAGATGATCTTTTTTTCTGCTTCTCCTCTGTACATACCCTTTACAGATTGCATTGTTCAATCTATATTGATGAAATTTGGAATATAGGCATTTGCTAGATTACTTGAGGTCCTTAAAAATTTCAGTATCACTAAATCAAAATAAAAGAGGAAACAAGGGATCCTTTTTCTATAAACACCTCTACATATTACATTGTTTAACCAATTTTGATAAAATTTGGAATATAAGCATATCTTAGTTGAATTAAAATAATCTGAAAATTTTGGTCAAACTGCATAAAATTAAAAGGTGTAGAAGTTGATTCTGTTGTCTGAAAATGTCTCTATAGGTCATATTGTTCAATCAATTTTAAACAAATCTTGATCTCAAATATTCTTTGTGTTGTTTAAAACTTTCAGAAGAACCACCCAGTAGAGCAAAATGAAGGAGGAGGTCTTTTCATTTTGAAGTCATCAGGGGTATTGCCTCTGATTTTGACCATATTTGGCATATATATGTTTATTATTTTATCATCATCATCATTCCTTATTTCATCCACTGCTGGATATATATGCCTCCTTTTGTTTCAGATGTACAGGTAGGCCTCGATTAGTGCGAGTTCAAATAATGCAATATTCAATTAGTGCGACTTATAAAAATGATACCATTTTTCACTTACAAGGGGAGGACACAGCTGACCCCCCACTGATTTTGATCCGCTTGCATATGGTGAAAATACATCAAAAATGAGTGAATATATGTCCGAGCTTTTCATTGAATATGGCCTTCTAATAATATTTTTTAACACTTGAAAAATCGAACTTTTGATAATTCAGCTTAAAAGCGATGGATAGATATTTTTTATTTTATGCATCGAAAAATTATTTTTTATTTTTCATTTTTTTTTATTTTTTTATGTACTATACATTTTAATTAATTTATTTTAATTATTATTAATTTTATATATATTGGTTATCACATAACTCGTATGCATTAATATATTTATTTACAAAACAAAATACTACAGCGATCATCCGACGAGATAGGGAACGAAGACATAAAAGAATAATGGAAGAATAACGTAATTTTTTTTTATTCACTCTCTCCCAGGTTTGATCTCCGGGTCAGATAGTTCTCTCTCTAGCGAATTATGTTACTGTCTGTCCAACTTAATTGTGTGGGAAAACGTCACAAACTGGAACAAGTTCATTTACAACAAAGGGGTGAACATGCAGAACGGGTGGGAAAACTGGGAATTCCGCAAATTAATAATATGACATCAATTAGTATTTAAACACAAGGAATGTTTACTGTCAATCAAGATCGCTTCCTGCCAGTTTCGTTAACAATTATAAGTTAAATCAGTATTTTTAAAAAATTGTTATTATCTATAGAAAACAAAATTATTTTAACTGAACTAAATAAAAAATAAGATTTATCAGTATTCATAAAGCACACTTCTTGGCACAGAAACATATGAGTAAATGTACTTCATCTCTAAACGATCAGTCCCGTTGCTGCCTATTAGGCGAATCGACAGCTAACTCTAACATGAACCTAAATAGTATTTTAATTGAATTATGAAAAAATGACAATCAAATATCGATGGGAATACAATTTTTTTAAATAAATCTTTAATACAATCATATTTGATTCACATTATTAATCATTAGGCAGCAACATTTTAGTTTGCAATGTGACGCATCTGACGCCAACAGTTACGTTAAGTTCTTGCCTAAACAGTGAGATTAATTATGAAAAAATTGAGAAAAGATTTTCAGTTAAATTATTATTTATAACCAAGAAAAAAAAAAAATGCACATCAACCCGGATTCGAACCCACTACCTTGAGATTACGAGCCATGTATTTATCGAGTGCGCTATCTGTGCACCTGGTGATATGCTATCTATCCATCGCTTTTAAGCTGAATTATCAAAAGTTCGATTTTTTAAGTGTTAAAAAATACTATTAGAAGGCCATATTCAATGAAAAGCTCGGACACGTATTCACTCATTTTTGATGTATTTTCACCATATGCAAGTGGATCTAAATCGGTGGGGGGTCAGCTGTGTCCTCCCCTTGTTAGTGCGAGCAAATATTTGATTAATGCAAGTTGTAAGTATAGACCAGTCTTACTAACAAAGTCCATCCCCTTTTATGATGTCAATTAAAAAATTAATGTTAATTTTCAGTTAGTAAAACCGGACGAGAAGCAATCCAAGAACAGTCACTTGGCTTTGAAGGGGTGAAACACCAGAAAGATGGGCTTTTTTGCCATAAACTATTTAACATTACTATTATTCAACTTTATTATCGTATACACACAGTATAGCCAAAATTTTCTCTTTTAAAAAGTATCGAAATGGATAAAAGGAAGAACACTTCTGATTTTTCTCTTTTAAAAAGTATCGAAATGGATAAAAGGAAGAACACTTTTATTCTCTTTTAAAAAATATTGAAATGGATAAAAGGAAGAACACTTTTGATAATAAAACAGGAAATGAAAAAAAAGAAGAGGTTAGTGATTATGCTACAGCAAAAGATGGATGTGATTGAGTGACATAAAAGCGGTGCTCAACTTCCGCTTTTGATTCAGTATTTTGGTTTTGATTTGGCGGATAGTTTGATGATGGTATGAGATGCAATTCCTGGTAAGTTATTAATTTAGATGATGAACAATGATATAAAATATGAAAATAAATATTTCTTAAACAGTTAGTATACTGGTTATTCATCATGAGGTTGCCTAATGGCCGGAATCTCTCAAAGCAAGAACCAATTACCATATTCTACATATAGTTAATACTTCGAATAGTGTGAGAAATTCGTGGGACCCATTATTTGCACTAATTGAGGCCTACCTGTATCTTTTATGTGCAATCTGCATCCATTGGGAACCATTATTATTTTAATGAAGCCTAAAAATTTTGATTCAATTGGATTAAAAAGAGAGTATTTAATGATATATTGTTAGAATTCTCTCTCTCAGAAAAATGGTTTTTGATCTAAAAAATAAATGATATCCAATCAAAAATATCTAATATTTAAAAAAATAAGCCAAGTATAGTACTAAAAAATTAAGATATTTGTTAAAATTTAATGTAGGTATTTGGTTGATAATTTAAGAAAATAAAGCAATAATGTCAACTAATAACCACATCTAAATTGAAACAAATATCTAATTTCTTAGTACTGTGCTTTTTTATTTTTTTTATATGTATTAGATGTTTTTGATTGTTATTTATCAGCAATAACTAATGATTATTTGAAATCTAATAGAGAAATATATATATATTTTAAATCATCATCAGTATATTTTTTTTAATTTTCATTTCTTTATAATTTTTTTTTATTGAAAAATAGATATGAAATTCTCAAACCACTTATTGTTCAAAAAACGTAAACAACCAAAAAAGCACATAACCGCAGTATAAAAA
>AYEL01010652.1:0-14639 GCA_000484575.1 Olivierus martensii | reverse complement strand
TATTTTCTGTAGTTTTTCGTGTTTATTACCTGGTCTTGAATTGCTAATATAAACTCTTCTGTTTCAGTAAATAAATCCCCCCTGACTAACCAGCTTTACCTGGTCTTGAATTGCTAATATAAACTCTTCTGTTTCAGTAAATAAATCCCCCCTGACTAACCAGCTGTTTGACACTAGCGTCTATGAAGTGTTTCTGAAGGTCATGTGGGTGTCTGCCATGGAGTTCCTATCTACACCAGGATGTTTTCTTTTCTTGTATGTGTGCAATGTTGTATATTTGGCATGGAGTGTTGTTCTGAAGATTTAGTGGTGTCATGTTTCTATCTGCTAAGACATAACACCATTAAATCTTCAGAACAACACTCTATGCCAAATAGACGACACAAATTATTATTATTATTATTATTATTGATAAAATAAAAATGTAATATTTAATAAAATATTTTATTTTATTTCACTTACATTTTAAAATCTCCTTTTTCTCTTTTTCTAGGGTATCTATAAAATTTAATTTGAAAATAAGAGTCAAATTTTCTAAATAAAATGATAATTATTTAAATTGTTAAAAAATTAAAATCTCAATCAAAATGTAATTAATACTTATTTATAATATAAACAATCCCCTTATAACAATGGTTAATGTTTTAATTTTTTATTGTATTTTATAATGAAACATGATGGATGTAGAGGAGATAGCTAATGGCCCTTCGAAGTTGTGCATTGTGATGGCTATATTGAAGGTGTATGAAAAATTTATCGAATTTGTGAAACAAAATGCAGTTTTGTATGACTTATTATTTCAGTTGCTTGGTCCCATCTCTGTCTCCCCACATGATAATATAAATGGAAAGACTATTTCCTTAGATTCTTGTTGTGCTCATTTTGTGTTCTTCATACTACTGTATAAATAGACCCTTATCCATTTTCATGTTGAACAATTACCACTCTACTAACAAAGGAATCCAGCAAAATAAGTCAATAGAAGCAAACATAAGCTCTGTTCGATTTGACTACACCATTACACTAGTGTAAGATGGTGTAGCACTGAGACATTCGATTTGGCCAGTGTAGCTACACTAACGCGTTTGATTTAGTAGTGTAAAATTTCTACACTAATTGGAGACACGGTGTAGAAGTGTAGAAAGTAATGAGTAATTATTGATATATCTGCCATCTTACTAATCTTGAGCTGCTACACTACTTTATTCATTTTGACTAGAAAATAATCCTACACTGATGCACCAACTACACACTGAAAAGCTACACTAGTACTGCTGGTGTAGTCAAATCGAACTAAGCTATAATTAGAAACAATTAGTTTAGTTGTACTACAAACTCATCAGAAGTATGGGTTGCATATCACCAGCACAAACAGAACATCAGAATTAAAATAGAATAATTTTTGCTTAGAATGATCAAGGAGAATTAAGTTCAGATAGTCTGATTGTGCCTGAAATGCAAATTATTGACCTTATAGCATATTTGATGTGAAATCATAAACAAGCAGCACCACCAACAGGATTTAATTAATTTAAAAAAAATTAGTAAGTCTGCTATAAGGAGTGGATAGAATTAAAGAGTTGGTAAATTTCGGATTTAAGTCTGCAACTGAAATTCCTAATATTCAGTCTAAACTGGTCACTGAAGATATATATTATAAAAAGAAATTTAAAAATTGAACACTAATATGGAAAGATAGATAGTAAAAAGAACGAAATTGATTTATTACAATCCTAAGAACCTAACATCAATTGGAGGTGCTGAAAAATTGATTAAAATCAGTGGTGTGTCAAAAGCAGAAGTCTTGAAATGATTAAGTACAAAAGATACTTATGGCATGCATGAACTCACTAGAAGAAGATATAGCCACAGCACCTGGCATTTGGGAATGCAACTTGTTTCAGGATAACTTAATAGATTTGAAAAAATTTTCAATATACAGGTAGGCCTCGATTAGCGCGAATAATTGGTTCCACGAATTTCTCGCGCTAATCGAAGTATTAACTCTATGGAAAATATGGTAATTGGTTCTTGCTTTGTGAGATTCCGGCCATTAGCTAACTTTACAATGAATAACTCTTAAACAGTTAGTGTTAAGTTTATTGTAAATATTTATTTTCATATTTTACATCATTGTTCATCATCTAAATTAATAACTTACCAGGAATTGCGTCTCATATCATCATCAAACCAACCGCCAAATCAAAACTAAAATAGCGAATCGAAAGCGGAAGTTGAGCGCCGCCTGGCCGCCAATTCTGGGTCGAGAATTGAGTGAATAGGCCGATTTGCAATTAAGCATTGCAACTTTATTGAATCAGTAAATTAGTTCCAGATAGCATTAATAAGCGAAGTTAATGAACCAATGAGAAATTTTTAACAAGTTTTCTATTTGTTTATTAGCAGAATACGACACCAAAAGATAACAAAAACAAATTTTTTTCACAAGTTTTATTTTAAATAAAGAAATCAGATAATAAACAAAAGAAAATAAATAATATCGGTAGTACAGCAATATAATAGGCAAATAAATTTGTAAAGATATCCTTATTTAAAAAAATTTAACAAAGAATGCTTTTATGTCGCTCAATCACATCCATTTTTTGCTGTAGCGTAATCACTTCTCTTTTTTTCGTTTCCTGTTTTATCATCAAAAGTGTTCTTCCTTTTATCCATTTCGATACTTTTTAAAAGAGAAAATTCTGTACTCTACTGTATGTATACGATAGCAAAGCTAAATAATAGTACAGTAATGTTAAACAGTTAACGGCAAAAAGCCCATCTTTCTGATGTTTCACCCCTTCAAAATCGTGTGACCGTTCTTGGACTGCTCCTCGTCCGGTTTTACTAACCGAAAATTAACGGTAATTTGTTAATTGACATCATAAAAGGAGCTTTGTTAGTAAGACTGATCTGTGTTTACAACTCGCACTAATCGAATCTTTTCTCGTGCTAACCGAATAACGGTATCAATTTTTTAAGTCGCGCTAATCGAATTCGCGCTATTCGAAGTCGCGCTAATCGAGGCCTATCTGTATAATAATATATATTCCTAATTAACCAAGATGATTGGGAAATGAATTAACTCTGGTAATTGATTCTCTGAATAATCTGAAAATACTATAAAAAAATTAGAATTATGGACAAAATACATTTATTATTAAAAAATAAACTACAAACATGCATAATATCAAAATGGTCTATAGTTTATTGAAAAAGGAAATTGATATATTTGCAGCAAGAAATTATTGCAATATTTGTAATTTTAATTTGATAATTTTTATTGTCAATTATTTAAGTTATAATAAAGAAATTAATTTGGGACATTTAAAAACATTTCAGATAGTGCATTTAAGATAAAACATAGAAAATTAATCAGCACTTCTGAGTGCTGATTATTCTGGTTAATCCACAACCTAGATAATTCAACCCTGGATAATCTGAAATTTACTCTAATAGAATGAAATATTTACTAGTGAGTATTGGGATTTAATAAGTTTGATAAAATTTGTAAAATGTAATGGTATGAAATATTTACTAGTGTGTATCAATGTATTTAATAAATTTTTTGTGTGTGTGTGTGTGTGTGTGTGTGTGTGTGTGTGTGTGTTGTGTGTGTGTGTGTGTGTGTGTGTGTGTGTGTGTGTGTGTGTGTGTGTGTGTGTGTGTGTGTGTGTGTGTCCAATACCAGGACAAAAAACCAAAAATTGTAATTGATGCTTTTTGGAAATATATAATTGCATTAGAAATTACATAAATTCAGTAAAGTTTTGTAATTTTTATTTGCATTTATTAATTTGTTCTTAACATACAATTTTAGCAGTACATTTTATATATCTTTTAATTTATATAAAAAAAATCCTAACATATACAAAAATGGTCTCATCTCATACATAAAACAACTATAATAAATTTGTGAAGTTAATTCTGACCATCCTATTATTATTTTATTATACTCTTCATTATTATTTCTTCTTCTTATTATTTAATGTATTATGTATTCTCTGTCTCATCAGTTAGAAATTACGAGTTACAGACTGGAAGTCAGTCTCCCAACAAACTCTCTTGGCTTGTGACGTCATTAACTCTAATGGTACATTTCCATGGGACAGTTAATCACAGTTAACTTAACTTGCATTAAAGTTGATCCCAATTATCTTCTTTTGTGATAAAAGTGATGTTTACACGTACTGATAATTAAACAGATTATGACGTATTGCCACTGATTCCGTTTATAGTAGTATCTCCTTAACTGAAACAAAAAGCACTTTTAGCAGTATAAGTTCTCACTAAAAAATTTTATTGGAAGCAAAAACGTTTTCGGTATTACAGATACCATCTTCGGTTGCTAACAGTAAAGAACAGAAGAATTACAATTCGTTTTAAAATGTAATGGAACACAAATAAAAAATTTTTGAACAGGTTGACGTCAGAACATAAAAAATCGGAATATAACAAAATTTTTTAGAAAATATATAAATACGGTTATTTTTTAATGACAAATAAACATTTAGATGTGCTATAAACTTTTCTTAATAGCATATTTCCATGCTGGGCTTAAATCTTCCGCTTGTCTAATATTGATGGTATTAGTGGTTTCATTGGCTTTCATAATTTCCAGTTTTTCCCTCATTTGTAAATCTCTGCGATCATGTACGCTTTTAATTACCTTTGCATCCTGCCATATAATGTCAACGTGCTTTTCGTAGGCTCTTTGGGCCAAGGCAGTAACAAAGTTGCCTTTAGAAATATTGCTTTTGTGTTCTATAAGCCTCTCTCTAAAGTTTCTAGATGTAGCACCTACATAAACTTCAGTGCGGTTATCATCAATATTTCACAAAGGTATTTTATAAACACCAGATTTATACTCCTCGGTCCTTTTATCCTTGTCGTTGCGCAGCAAATTAAAAATGGTGGGCGATCTCTTAAAGGTATGGGACCTATCTGTGGATTTAAGGGTTTTTTTCACTGTGTAATTAGCATGGAGCTTGTAAGGCAAGGTGAACCTGGGAGGCATATCTACATTCGGATTGTTTGATGCTGCAGACCCTTGTTGGGTGGGAGGGGAGGTTTTATTAAAAAATTTGGCTCTCTCTTTCATGTAAATACTTTGCATAAGTTTCATGTTGTATCCGTGTTTTATACCACAAGCATAAATTCTCTCAAGCTCTTGTTTAAGAAGTACGTCATTGCTGCAATGTGTAAAAGTCCTCCTAAAATAATATGTGAAAGCAGATTTTTTGTAGGCCCATGGGTCAAAAGACCATTTCGGGATGATAACGGGCGTTGCGGTGGGTTTAACAAATACAGTGGTGTTGATGACCCCTCCTGCAGCTCTGATTTTTATATCTAAAAAATTAACTTCTTCTTCACTAACTTGGGTTAGCTTAAGGGTGAGTCCATACTCTTTTCTGGAAAAGTGCTGGATAAGATCATCAGCTCTGTGGTTATTTTTCCAAAGGACAAAAATGTCGTCCACGTACCTGGAATAAAGAGAGAACTCGTTCCTCAGGCTGTGGTGCAGTTGTTGCTCAACCTCCCTAACAACTATCTCTGCAAGAACCCCCGCCATGGGGCTACCTATGGGAACACCTTCAAGTTGTTTGTAAAACATCCCCCTGAACTCAAAGTACGATTCGTGGCAAATTAAATATGCGATATCTCGGAGGAGCGCTAAATCTTGGTGTTCAATTGGTGTATGTTCTAAAAGAAATCTGTAAAACAATAAACATGTGGCGTTTAGGTTGAGGGAGGGGTATAATGACTCAAAATCGAGAACAGTCATGACGTCATCACCTGCGAGGTGGACGCGGCGTAAGCGTTCTAGAAAATCACAGGAGGAGTTGCTGCTATACTCGTAGTCAGCTAAAATAACATTACACCATTTAGCAAGAGATTTTTCCATGTTGTAGGTTGGAGATCGCCTTTTCTCCACGATTGGTCGGGCTAATGGAGGCTCTTTATGTGTTTTGATAAACGCGAAAATTCTCGGACAAGCGGGATTGATAATTTTAGTCTTACTTATAGAGTTAGGTAGATTATGGTGTTTAAAAAGTCTGTTAACTTTCGCTATTAAAGCGTCGGTCGGATTCTTAGCGATTATTTCCGCTTTAGATTCGCGTATATACTGCTTTATGTAGTTGTCGTACGTTTCTTTCTTTAACATAACAAGCTTCTTAGATTTGTCGTCTCTTGTTATAGTTATTTGCTGGTCGGTGATCCACTCCAAAGTTTGCCGCATTCTCTTGTCACGCACAGATAGTCTTTCAGCAGGTGGTACGAGGGTTCGATGCGCTTTAATTAAATGTTCATTGGTAAAGGCCCATCTCATCTTCTCAGCTTCTAAATCGTTGTAGGGTTCAATCAGTCTTTCAAAAACTGGTATATCTTCTAAAATGTTTGGCGCGTCGTAAAGCGCACATGTCGGTCCCTTTCTTATCAAATCGGCTGCAAACTGCGGAACTTGGATGTCATCTAGAATTGTGATTACATCCTCTAGTGGAAGAGTACAGATGTCTCTGTTTCTAATTTGGTTTCTGAAAGAAGGAGGATTCTTCCGAGGAGTATAAATCTGGTGTTTATAAAATACCTTTGCGAAATATTGATGATAACCGCACTGAAGTTTATGTAGGTGCTACATCTAGAAACTTTAGAGAGAGGCTTATAGAACACAAAAGCAATATTTCTAAAGGCAACTTTGTTACTGCCTTGGCCCAAAGAGCCTACGAAAAGCACGTTGACATTATATGGCAGGATGCAAAGGTAATTAAAAGCGTACATGATCGCAGAGATTTACAAATGAGGGAAAAACTGGAAATTATGAAATCCAATGAAACCACTAATACCATCAATATTAGACAAGCGGAAGATTTAAGCCCAGCATGGAAATATGCTATTAAGAAAAGTTTATAGCACATCTAAATGTTTATTTGTCATTAAAAAATAACCGTATTTATATATTTTCTAAAAAATTTTGTTATATTCCGATTTTTTATGTTCTGACGTCAACCTGTTCAAAAATTTTTTATTTGTGTTCCATTACATTTTAAAACGAATTGTAATTCTTCTGTTCTTTACTGTTAGCAACCGAAGATGGTATCTGTAATACCGAAAACGTTTTTGCTTCCAATAAAATTTTTTAGTGAGAACTTATACTGCTAAAAGTGCTTTTTGTTTCAGTTAAGGATTTATACATGTTAAGCAGTTTGTTTATTTTGAACTTATTCTAGTAGTATCTTTCGTTAATAACGGACGATTTGAATGTTTTCATTGAGACTGATTCAATATATCATTATTAAAAAAAAAAAAAGGAGTATTTGATCGAATATTTGCTATTAAATGCACTAAATGATCATTTACAGGAGGAAATATTGAAATATTTATCTCTTATTTTAATCCTTTTACAGAGTGTTGTACTTATCTTTTTGTAGATGGTAGAATTACATTTTTGTGATTGAAGCCATTTAAGTATTCTTTCCAAACATCATAAAGATAGATAATTTCCTTATCATACCAATTATTATTACTTTTACAATTAATTGACATAGCAAAGTGATCCACCATTTTAAACTTGTTTTCTTCCTGATGTAACAGACTGCGGAAAGAGCTTGTGATGCCAATAACAAAGTAGAAAGGCAATTAAACAAGTTCTGGAAACTTGATTAAGTTAATCACATTGTTTGCAGTTTAATCATGATCAGTAAATCAGGTTCACATTTACATGTATAAGCTTAATCTCAATCAAACATTTAAACACAATCAACTGCCCTATGGAAACTTAGCATAAGTCATTTCCACTAATCCAATATGAGAATATAAGAATGATCTCTAACCGATGTTTTATATTTGGTACACAGTTAACTATAAATGGGATGACATGAATTGATTACTCTGTAAACTAAGAAACTTGAACTTCTTGATGACTTATGTAAATGAGACAAGCTTGGGACTATGAAAGTCCCTACTATAAAAATGTGGGTGTCAATTGACATAGTGAGGTGTTGTATTACATTGAGCTGATTTGTGACTTTGGACTTTCTTGTAAGATCGATAATTGCTTAAGTTTGTATTGGAGAATGAAGGCAGTAGAATTAATTAGTATTTAAGGTTATCTTTAGTACTGTTTTGAACCTTTGAATTTTTAATCAAAAACCTTTATTATTATCTAAATAAAACTTTGTTTAACACTTTTTTTAAGTATTTGAGTCTAATAAATTATTTTTTATTGTTTAACTTTACTTGTTTTTGAAATTTATTCAATTTATTAGTATTAGTTTCTAATATCTTTTTAGTTATTTATTTATAATACTTTTTGATGCTTTAACAATTGTAAGTTTTTCGATTGTTTTTGTTTTGTTTTGTCACATAGACTTTAGTTAATGTTAGATTAGTTTAGTTTATTTATTTTCTGAAATAGTAAAAAGACCTGAATTCAGGCCAGACTCTGGATTTGCAGAGTCGTTAAACCATTAGGTTTAGATTATTGTTATTTTTGAATATTGCAACTTTGCAAATTTTCTGTTCCTCTAATTGGACCACAATTGGGCTTATTGTAGCAAACCACTCAATATCACATGCTGAAAGATAAAGTAGGCTTGGCTGCAATTTTTCAGGAAGCAAGCTGCTCTTGTAAAGCAATAAAAAATGCAAGTCCATTTAAATGGTTGAAAGTGTTTATGTTTCATTTTGTGATTTTCTTGTAAATTTCAAATGAAATTATAACAAAAAATGAATGATTAAGATATATTTTAGTTTATTTTAACAGAATTACTCAATACTTTCTTATTATCTACAATATTTTTTCAGTTTTCAGCATTTTATAGCTTATTGTGTGAAAATTTTGATTTTTACTTAAAATTTCACAAATATCATTTATCTTATCCAAAAATCAGAATTACTTTGATATATCGGACTAAAAAATTGACAAGATGGGATAAAAAAAATTTAAATTCTATCAAGTGATTCAATTATAAGCAATGTTTGTTTATATGTAATTTTAAAAAATATTTCAGCAACTGAAAAAATTTAGGAAGCAACATCAAAAGTGGATATTTTCACGTAACAGATTTGCAATAACTGAATTAATAAAGATTATATTTTTTTTTTTTAACTTTTTTTATTATTTTTCTATCACTTGTTTTGATTTTAACAAGTGTTCATGATTTTTTAAACAACTGTGAAGATTCAGTTGTTTGTTAGTGTTAGAAATGTTATTATTTCAGAAATTAGTTTTCCAGTAAAAGTCCTCGCTAAGCAAACTCTGGAATTATTGCTGCTAAGGTTTTTTAATTTATTGAAACTTTGAGATTTATTCAAAAAACCAATAAAAAGCTAATTTTGCAAAATTGAAAAGTCTGGAAATTGAATAACATTTAAATTATTCAGCATTCACAAGGAAACCATAAACTTTATAAATATAGTTTTATTTTCTTTCTGTTATATATTTCTCATGTTTGTATAAAATTTTGTTTTATTCTCACTTTTATTTGCTTCTTATTGTTTTATAATTTTTCAAGTTAAGAACTTATTTTTTATCTCATATTATTTGTGGTAATTTCAGGTTTAATGTTAACCAAGACAATATGAAGGATGATTATTGAGGCCAGCCTCACTTAATATACCAGTATAATCAGATAAAATGATTATACAAAAATTTTTATTTTCAGAAAGCTATTTTTTAAATAATTTTGAGAAAATAAAAATTCACAAATAAATTATTTGACTTACACCAGTCTCTCAACATTTATGAAGAATGCATTCGAAATAGATGGAACTAAAATATCAGTTAACTAAAACCAAAAAGAAACAAATATATGTACAAAGAATGAATTCAATACTTGCCTTTATGAATTATAAACCATTTTATGTCTAGTCATATAAGAAATATTTAGAGCATGTCATTCTTATTAAATTAATTCCCAAATGCCTTTTATATTAAACTTTAATTTTTGAAAACAATTTTATATCATTTTATTATAAATTATAAATTAAGGATCTTTTTAATACTTTAAAATATTTTGAAAACATACCTATCTCTGAATTTAATATTTGAAGCAGGAATAGAATCAGGATTAACAGGGACTTGAACTCCTCTCTCCCACTCTAATTTCCAAGAATCAGAAATTATCCAATAATCATCTGGATAAAGTTGTTCGTTATCAGGAAGTTTCATTGCACTAATGAGATCCTTACGAAATAGCTAAAAGTATTATTAGTTCATTAAATAAAATTAAAGCATAATTACAATTAATTTATAGAATTTTTCTTATATCATCAAACATTTATCAAAAAATAAATATATAAAAATTCTAAATATGCAAATTATTACATAATTTAATATTTCTAAATAATGATATAATATGATAACTGTTTAAGAAAAAATAATATATTTTATTGGCATACAGATTATTAATATATACAATTCTTCTTTTATTAAATTTGTGACAATCACTTATTTTTTTATAAATTGCCACAAAGTAATAGATTGTCACAAAGTGATAATCTATTACTTTGTGGCAATTTATAAAAAAATAAGTGATTTTTATTAATTTGTCTGATAATTTTATTTTTAATTAAAATAAAATCATAAAAGACTTTCTCTAAAAAATGAAGATTTATTAAATTAATCTGTTCATTAATAACTAATTTTGAGTTTACTATCTTTTCTGTGCTAAACAATTTTAAAGCTGAACTTAATATATATTTAACCATAAAGTGGTTACATGGCATCTCAAAAATGTAATGTCATTATATAAATTACAATCAAAAAGTCCCCAAAAATAAGTAACACAGAAAAACAGCTCTGCATAGAAAAAAGATATTTCCTGTGGAGAGCTATTTTTCTGTTTTACTTATTAAATCAGGAAGAATAATAAATTGTGCCAAAAAATATTTTTTATTTAAAAATAAGCAATTATATATGCAACTTAAATATTAAATATTATATTTCCTCAAAATACTACTACTACTGGCTATCTAATTATTTTTTGTATAAACTCATTAACAGGAAAAAAGCTTCCTAAAATTTGTTTTCTTACATCAAACTAATAAATAGCACTATTTAAGCAGATAAATGAAAAGTTTAATTCAATGTTTTCAACTGCTTACAGCTCTTTTCAGTAGTAAAGATCAATACAAGCTTAAAAACTTAAAACTTTACAGAAATGAACATACAGATGATAACATTCAAACTTTTTTAAAAAATTATTTTTACTATGTAAAAGAATTTTTTAAAAAAAGATGTATTCTGCCCTTTTACATAGTAAAATTTTTTAAAAAATTATTTTACATAGTAAAAATAAATTTTAAAAAGTTTCTGCCTTTTTAAATTTTACTTTATAGATTAGTTCCTCATTATTATGTAAAAGGAATTTACTATGTATTAGAAACCAAGATAGGTAACAAGTACAGTGAAAATTGGCAATCAGGTTTATTAAAGAACTTTTTAAAAAAATTTTGAATTTTTTTAAATCACTAGATCCTTTCTAATGCACTCATAATATCAAAGCACAAAAATCAACTGAGAAAAAATCTGCTGACTGTCAGTCTACATGTAACTATTCTCATATGAGAAATACTGTAATATTCACAATTAATAATTTCTAAAACTAGCTCATCACTTTCGCATGGCAGTTGTTGATTTTGTGTCATATTGCAATATGTGTAAAGAAACAAATTTCTATTATATTTATACAGAGAAACTTATAACAAAATTCCCCATTTTTTTAACTTATTTTTATCACACTAAATTTTTATTTAAGCCATTTATTAAGTTTTTAATAATTATTAAATATTTTCATATATAGCCAGCTCCTTATTTTGTTTATACTAATAAATTTTGAAATGGTTTCATAAAAAAATTTAAATGAAATCATTTAAAAAAACTATACAATTATAAAATAAAATAATAAACAATACTTGAAGAAATGATTGCTATTCTATAATCAGAATTGACATAGATACATATTATAAATTCTGGCCCAGTACCATCATATACAGATAGTCACCAAATTATATATGTGAATAATTCCACAAAACTCTACATAAGTTAAAGCCTATGTATGTCAGAGTATATGTTATAAAGTACTAGTGTTTCACAATGATGTAACACTAAAAGGTTATATTAAAGAATAAGTGCCTAAATTGCCTGATAAAGCAGTCACTTATCATCTTTGAGGATCTAAATTCAATTCAGAGTTCCACACTTCCAGGTTTTCTGGAGGGGTCAGAGTTTGTGTTTGGTCATTACCTAAAAATAATCCTATGTAAGTATAGATTTATGCTTATCAGATCTATATAAGTTGGGGATTGCTTGTATAATGATTACTATACTTTTAACCTTTCTCTTTAAAACAAAAAATAAGTTACTTTGTTAACATTAATTGTAAACATAAATTGAATTTTTGAATCTGTCATCATAATTTGCATATTAAAGAATCATAAATCTACCTGCTTTCTTAATAAAATCATATAAATAACAAGCAGTATTCGCAGGACAGTTTTTATTTATGTAAAATGTTTTTGATCTTTCTTATAGATCCTCATCAGTACACAAATAATCATATAGACACTATAGAGCAAGATACTATTCTATAGTGTACGATTATTCTTATACTGATGAGGATCTATAAGAAAGATCGAAAACATTTTACAAACATTTACATTTAAATAAAAAACTGTTTCCTGCCATAGTGCTGTTTGTGTTTTGTTTAGTGTTTGTTATTTATATGATTTGCATATTATATATCCAATTAAAAAAATACATAAACAAATAAAAATTTCTTCTTAGTTAGGAAAATATTATTATAAAAACAAGAAAATATATCAGAAAATTGTGACAAAATTAGAATATAAAGTAAAATTTGATATAATATGTGATTTAGAAGCCATCAAAATTCAAGAAATATATTTCACATATTGAAATTATGTTTTATTTCCCTTATTCATGTGCCACTTCCACTCACTCACACTTCCAAATAACCTTGGACTACACCAGATGATAAAATCCATCCCTCTGTTTACAAATAAAACAGAGAGCATATTTGTTTTGACTTTGGGAAAAGATCAATAACTGTCTGAAATATGATAGTTTACTTACATAATTTTGATAAGATATCAAATTACATAATAATTTATTCAAAAATTGAATTTAGTGTAGAAAATTGATTATTTTTTGCATTATAAAAAAGATACTCATCAATTTTTTATTTTTAGAAAGCATAATGAAATATTATAACAATGAAAATTGAAAATTTTAAATAAAAATATAAACTGTAATTGTTATAAATTGTTATTGTTGTTATAACAATTGTAAGGTCACAAGAACCATGAAATTCCCAAATGACTGAAATATCAATTCTGTCTTAAAAGTTCCATCTGTTTTAGGTAAAGTAAGAAATAATTATTGTATATAATTATTTCTTAGCTAAGGGGGAAGTGATGTGAGATCCAGTGGGGCCTCAATAAAAATCTAAAAAACAAATAATTATTGTTTTAAGTTTTTCTGTGATGCTCTTATTTGACATTACAAATAGCCCTCGTATTTGTAGCTTGTCAGATAGCCATATTCTATTGTATTTTATAATTATAAGAAATGGTAGACAAACTTTATATAAAATTTGTCAATATCTGGGAGAGAAAAGAAAATTAGACTCATCTCCAAAATAACAATTGCATTCATCTTTTGTATCAAACTTTCTTGTTTCCATACGAGAAACAGAGTGCTAAAATTCTCTCTCTCTCAGTGGATAAATACAGATGGTTCCTTGTTCAAGGGGAAGCTGGAGCTGTGGGCTGTGGCTGCTACTACTAACTGCTTCTGACTGGCTAGTAGGAGGAGTTGGTGAAAAAATGATCAGAAGTTTTTTTGACTTTCAAAACAGTTACAAAAATGTAGTTGGAGGCATCCTCATTCCTTAGTCCTTGTTGGTGGCCTAATGAGGACTAAGGAAAAAGGATGGCATTGAGCTTAATAATGTTATATTTAAGAAGATATTAATTAAGGAAGAATATTGGAAGATTTAATATGGGAAAATTTACAAAAAAAGGGGAAGTAAAGAATAATATATAGTCTTTTTTCTCTTTCGGGTATATCTACACAACTCAAGATCCACTGAGTGTCCCTTCTGTTCAAGAAGTCTCACTGTATTTTGCTATTATTCTATTAGTTTAATAAACAACTGTTCATAAAAATCTAGTGTTTAGTTAATATTGTATTTCTATTTTCTTGATAATTAAATAAATATGTTATTTTTGTTCATTATGTATGTTTTTGAATCCCTGCACTGCTTACTCATATGCCATATTCTAAAATTATTTTGAATAATTATATTAATGTTTTCAGCCATTTCCTGATGTCAGAATTTCACAGGTGTTAAAAAAACACAGTTTGCATTTACCTCCATTGCATGATTCTCATAGTAATGTCAGTAGTGGGGTTGTCAAATGATAACACCCAAGACACTGGCTGCTATCCCCACATGATGAAAAATGTAAATTTTAAGTAAAAATATAAACTGAGAGCCACAAATTGCTCATCCATTGCAAAACATTTGACCAATAAATAATTAATAAAATATTTGACTGCTTAAAATTTATTAACCTTTAGCGCTCCACCGCCTAGCTATGCTAGACACGCCTGC